>ML366002.1:0-72804 GCA_005239505.1 Nicotiana paniculata
TTTGTCTTATTTCTTTGCCTATAAATACTTGTGGAATCAATGAGAAGGGATGAGAGATTTCACACCAAAACTTGTCTTGTCTTGTTCTTCATTATTTCTTAGCATTCTATCATAAGTCCACCTAGCTATTTTATTATTTTATGGAAATGCGATTTTAATAAAGAAGTTGGATTTTCTTTTCTTTTCTTTTGGAAGTTTTTGGATATTTTAAGCGACAAAAGAAAAAAAGTTATTTTTTCGCCAAAAAGCAATTTCTGTTAATGAGTAAGCGACTCGTGCATCAAAGACATGAGCTTGACGGCTTGGTTTATGTCAAAAATTAATAGTAATTTTCTCTACAGTAGAACGTTGAGAAGTTTTCCTAAAAGGAAAAACAATTTCTGGTTTTCTCCTTCAACATATATACTACTGTTTGATCGAATTGGTATGAATGCGAGAACCTACCCTAGCAACTTCTGTTGACTTTGTTATTATTAATTGGTGTAGATACTCGTGAAAGACTTTATACATAGACCAGGTTAACAAACTAGAACTTCTAGCAATAAAACATTTGTAAAACAGTGAAATGCTATTTGAAATATTCTATCCGGTTTTCTAGAGTTTTGGTGTGCTAAAGTTGGATATTGTCAACTCTACGACTAATATTTTTTTGGCTAAAACGTTCACTCGAATGTTGAACTTGAGAAGGGGGAACGACGGTGTTTTAATGTTTGTATACTGTCGAAACCGTGTTCGCTTCTTGTGTGACTAATCCAGAATGAAACATGACAGGTTAAAACTCGATTTCGAGTTATATCGATCCGAGGTGCGAAATTACATCATTGAGCGCATGACCCCGGGACCGAACAAAATCGATACCAAACAAGATCGAAGGAAATTTGCTGAAGCCAAATAACAGAATGCCAAAATATCCGTGATCGGTTGGAGATCACAGCGGAAATCCCAGCATGTATCAAGGAGATGCCGATTAATTACCTTGTATAAAAATGTATCAAGAGTAGGACACTATATAAAGGGGGGTCTAATCATTTGTAACACACATTGCAATATGCAGCACAAAGCAATATACTTTTATTTCTAGACTTTATCATCTTGCTATTTTGCTCATACATCGGTTGAGGCATTTCTTTGTTCACGGGTGATCGAACTCGAAGACCAAGGCTATTCAATTTGTGTGGATTGCGTTTATTCTCTTATCATCATTCTCAATATTAATATGAGAAAACTATTGAGCGCCTTCATGCAAGGTTACACTCGGGGCCAGGAACCGATCCACCAACTTTGGGCCCGAAGGAGATCCACTGGCCCCCGATGATAGTACCTTCTTTGGCACCGGCAAGTCACCAAGCCCAGCGACGTCCTATGAGGAAGTGGACTCTAACCCATCTAAGAAGTTGTTGATATCTATCGCCCCTGAGGCCCCTCGTAAGAATGACCTTCTAGCATAGCGGGCTCATGGATCATGACATCTGAGAACTGAGGAGAACCGGTAAGGTCAATCTCCACAAGCGCATCTTTGTTGGCCCCGGTCTCCCTCTCGCCTCCCATGGCTTGGGGAAAAGTATCCGCACCCTATTCCGGTTCGAAGATCTCGGCCAATGCCTTCTCAGCAGCCTCCCCGGCTTGAGACAAAGCATTTCGCACCCTACCCACTAGTTCGTAATTGTCTTCTTCTTCTTCTTCTTCTTCTTCTTCTTCTTCTTCTTCTTCTTCTTCTTCTTCTTCTTCTTCTTCTTCTTCTTCTTCTTCTTCTTCTAATTCTTCTTCTTCTAACTCATCCCTCAATCCAATTGAGTCCGGTGGGAGGACACTGGTACTTTCCTTAAGTTCACGCACCATCCTCTTCTTTGGTTTTTTCTTTTCCGAGTCTAGAGAGCTCGGGGCCCTTTTCTTTTCTTCTCATCACCCTGCTTCGGAACAGGGGACTCGAGAGGCACATCCTCATCACTGGATGGAGGCCTCGTAGCAACATCTTTGGGGAGAGCTACAAAAGAAAACTGAACCGATAAGAATGCGATAGTGCAAGGAGAATGTCAAACATTATTGAATCAGAAAAGAGAAACTTACCATGATTATGGGCCTCCCACCTATCCTTCGACAATTCCATCCATGCACGCTCGGAATATGGTCTTTGTGACACATGTTCCTCGACCCAATCCTTAAGTTAAGGAACGGCATCCGGCACCTGAGCCACCGTTGCATCACAAACACACCAATTAGAAAGGAAGGAAAGTGAGAAACAATAAATAAAATCTTTAAGGCAAAGTTGTACTTACGCTTCATATTATATTTCTCAGGAAATGGCATGTCCTGGGCAAGGATCAAGTCTGAAGTCTTTATTCGATTGAGTCAGCCCATTCAGTCTGGGTCTCGAGCTTGATCTATACTAAAAAATTGGGACCTACTGGCCCGACGAGCAAGTTTTATTAATCCCTATCTATAGATTCGGGGACTGTACAGGCGCAAAAGATTATTGAGGGTGAAGGAACAATCCCCGATTTTGTTTACGAAGAAATGAACAAGAATCACTATCCTCCAGAAGGAGGGGTGAATTTGACCGAGGGTCACCTCGTACTTCTTGCAGAAGTCTATAATGACCGGGTCTAAGGGTCCCAATGTGAAGGGGTAGTGTAAACACTTAAAAAGATTTCCATGTGGGTAGTAATTGCTTGCTCGAGTGAAGGCACCACCACATGCTTATTGGCCCAGTTGCAATCGTCTTTGACCTTGGAGAGGAAATCATCAGTGATCGAACATATATATCTTGAGACCTGCTTGCACCGAGCTAGTACCGAGTAAGTGCTTTCTATCTTAAATCAGCAATTGTCGGGAACCCTGCAAGAACAAACTCTTAAGGGTGTGGTTTCGCTGCAGTCCCATCGCCGGTTGGTCGTGATAAAGATGCGGCATCCTTTTGTGGTACAGTCTTAGAAGTTTTCAAAATTTTAGAGCAGAAATGAAGAAGAGGATATTAAGAAGTTACACTTAGTGGTTTGAAAAAGGTTCAAGAAGTCTGGGTACAAAAGTTAGAGAGTGAAGAGATTTTTCAAGAACAAGAATAGAAAGAGCTTTGAACGTAAAGTTTTAATAATGAAAGTTGGGATATTTATAATCTGCTAATGGCGGTTCAAAACACGTAAGGGCCGGCCAACAACTGACAAACATTTAATGCCTTGGTAACTATACAGACAAGACGTTTCAGTAACCCTTTATCGTATACATCATGATGGGGCGTTTCGGTAACCGTTTGTCGCTTACGTCATGATCTATCGAAGTGGGATTTGGAAGTTCATATCATTAATCGTCATCTTTTCTCCAAAATAGAGGGACTATCTGTATACGGTCGAAATCGGGTTCGCCTCTTGTGTGACCAATCGAGACTGAAACATGACATGTTAAAGCTTGATCTCGAGTTATATTGATCCGGGGTGCGAAGTTACATCGTTGAGCTCATAACCCCAGGACTGAACAAACTCGAGACCAAACAAGATCTAGGGAAATTTGCCAAAGCCAAATAGTAGAAGGCCAAAATATCCGCGATCGGTTGGAGATCACGATGGAAATCCCGGCACGTATCAAGGAGAGGGCGATTAATTAGAAATCATGAAATTTTTTACCTTGTATAGAATTGTATCAAGAGTAGGACAACCCTGCTATATAGAGGAGGGTCTGATCATTTGTAGCACATATTGCAATACGCATCACAAAGCAATATACTATTATTTCTAGGCTTTAACATATTGTTATTCTACTCGTACATCAGTTGAGGAATTTCCTGGTTCGAGCTTGATCGAACTCGAAGGCCAAGACTGTTCAATTTGTGTGGGTTGCATTTATTCTGTTATCATCAATTTGAATATTAATCCAGTTTCTTAATTTGTATCTAGTTATATCATGTATCCTTAAAATCGCTTATAAATTTAATTGTTATCCGATTTTGAGGGTAAACAATATTGGTTTCCAAATCACACTTAAATATACGTGAATCCTTAATAGTAAAGTAACTCGAAAGTTGGATGTTGAACCCACCAAAACTTAAATTAATCTGTATCTAAACAAGAAAGAACTTGTTACACGTCCAAGGTTATCAAAGGGTGATGGTTGTGATTAATGTTATATTACAAAAATTTAACAACTAAGTATTTAGATCGACAAGAATGCAAATGTTTATAATTTTGTCTTAACCAACTGAGATAAAGATTTTAGGATTTTTATCGGTTTATCAATCCTATTGAGTTCGTAAGTACACCCATCAATCCGATTAGCAGTGATTGATAGTTAACCGGATTGTTTACACGAGCAGCATGCTCCTGCAATAGTACCCACCTATTTGCAATATATCAATCATATATTCATGTGGTATTGAATCTATCACGAACGAATATAGTACGACATTCAACTGAGTGAGACTGTTAGAGAAATTCTACTCTAATCTAAATACGGCTTCCTCAAGAATAGCACAAAAATATTAGGTAAATTGGCGGTTAGATAATTCACAAATTAAATCTAGAATTAAAGAAATAACCAATGATGATAATTTGTATTAACAAAGCAATAATCAACCAATCACCATGCCAACCACAACCCAAGAACTAAAGTACTTAAGCACTCATTATGTGGTATTCACGATTGTAGTAAAAAAACAAATCATATACGTACGGACAAGAAAGAATGGAAGAAAAAAATGTGAACTCAGTGCCAAATCCGTATATTTCTGTTCCTTGCACGTTCTTTGCCTCCAAAGATGTATAATTCCCTCGCCAAGATGTTTCGTGGGGTGTTTGTACGACTTAAGGTGGTTAGGAGGCCGTCTGAACTAATCCATTTTACCCGCACCACGTCTAGCCCTTGCGTGACGCATGCCAAGTGGACGAGCTCCCGAGTGATTTACTATTTTCGGCGAAGATCAGCCCCTCAGGCTCGTCCACCTCTCCCACGACGAGGGGCGGATGTAGCTTCTTCCCGAATGCAAGTCCAATTAAACCTAAATTTTTAATACAGAATTTAAATATATATGTAAAATATTACCAAATTTCAATAAATACCTTTTTACCAATTATCATTTAACAAGTTCCAAATTAGAATATTCCTTTTGTAGATCTTCACATTAAGGTTGAGGAGCATTTAAAGATAAACGTGAAATGTTGGAAGTATCTGTAAAACAAAGTCAAACATTTAGGACTAAGTTCGTAGAGATTGCAATCGTTAAGTGCCAACATGTAAAATTTTCCAACTACTTTTACTTATGTTTCCCATTTGCATCGTAACAACTGGCTTCTAACATGCATACTAGACTAGAATGGAGTGTGAAAGAAAATAGGGGATGTTTGCTTCTGGCTGCGAAAGTTAGTGTGACCGTGTGAGCCATTTTGTCCTTAAGCAATTATTAATTAATAGGTGCTTTAGGGTTTAGAGGCAGTTCATCCTACATTTTTTTAAGCATTATGGGAATGCTGAGAAATTGCGTAAACTGAAAGGAAGCTGATGGCATAATTAAATTGATTTAACTGACAGCGGAAAAATACTCTTTAACTATCAATGTATTTTAATATGTTACAATAGGTCATCTGTCATATTTTTCTAATTACTAATCACAAATTAAGTATTTTTAAGTGACATGATAGTATACATTTTCTTTTATATTATCAGTGTATAGTGTATAAAAGTAAGTCAATTTACACTGGTAAATGTTGATGTAGCAGAAAATTGTGGTATGATAAGAAAGAATATGAACAGAGTCTTGTAAATTGAAATTTGCATGGGCTGTAGAGACGACCGCGCTGCTGTAGGCGATGGATTCGCTACTTTGAATATATCATGTCTTTTTAATCAAATTTTATATTGGAAAAACCAACGTTGATCTTACTTCACTCTCTTTGTGTTTTGTGCATAATAATAATTTTTTTTGTTTGTTTTTTCATTTTTCTCTAGTGGAAGGAGATATGATAATATTGCAGGACAAGAAAGGAGAAATGAAAAAGTATAGCGAGCTGAAGATGGAATCAGGAGAAACACGAATCTCTAGGGTTAAAACATCGCCCTAACAAACTCTCCTAAATGCTTCAAATACAGCCCTAAAGAGTAATACTGCGGTCAGCCCATGTCCTAGCCCTTCTCTGTCAGCCCATTTCCTAGCCCAACTATGGATGATGTTCAGTCAAATTGCCCAAAATCAACTACAAAAGGTCAACACAACATATCTTCAAGCATCTGAATTGTTCTTTCGACTTTGTTTACCTCTAAAATGGATAACAATTAAATTTATACGTGGTTTAAAGGATATATAATTCAGTTCAATATGAATAATTTAAGAACAAGTAATTAAGTTAAAGATAAAATGAAAGATCAAACCAATTATAATGTGATGATCAAGCCTAATCATAGGATGAACCGCGAAATTCAACCTCGATCGGACCCTCAATATAGACTCGTATGCTAATAAGAAAATAACATAACTGATGAACACTTTGAATAATAGCTAGAAGACAAAATAGACTTTTATTGCTTTGATTTGCGTGTCAACAATGTGTTAAAATAAAAGAAACTTTCACCTTTATATAATAGGAGAATTTCAGTCATAGTATAAGTCTAAGTAAGGTAAAAATCTTCCTTTTGGGGTAATTGTCGATCCATGATTGATATCAGGCCGAATTCACGCCGTAATATCTGGTTGAGGGAGAATATTATGGCTTCATTTTCGAGCATCGCTGAAGATCGGCATCGACTATGGCATGGAAGATTCGTTCGGGTAAAAATCGAAGATCTCATTCTCTCTGAATTCTTGATGTTCCCTGAAAAGTGGAACTCCGCCTGTAAGTTCCTTTCCCTTATGATTACTTGTAATTTCTTTTGTTATTTTTTCTTATTGCCTGCTTCTACCATCGTGCAACAATTTCCCAAGTTCCCAATGTAATCCCTCACTTCAAAGAGTGGTCGAGGGGATCTGCAAACAACTATCGTACTTTCAGTGTGAATGGCGCAAACTCCCAAAGGGCGAGTGGGAGGCCCATTCATATAGTGAGTGCTCATCTCGAACAAGTCTATTTTCATACTCAAACGTTATTTCCACTAAGTTCTTTTTCTTTTATAGGTTTTCCCAAGACCACCGAGCTTCGACCATCGGACGAGGATGAGGCTTCGTCCTTACTTTATATACCCTCCACTTCGGGACAGCCTGGAGCTACTGCACAAGAGGAGAAAAGGAGAAAAAGAGGAAATATTATGGCTCCCCGGACTATGAAGCCAATAAGAAGAGGGTAACTGTTCGAGTCTGAAAAAGCAATAAGAAGAGTACCCGAGCCAGGGTAACGAACTCTGACGCCCTCTGCCAGCTCAGGGATTACCCTGAAGAATGATCTATAGTTCGTTGCCCATGGGCTGACCACTAATGAGGAAGAACATGCGACAACTAGAGGAAGTGGCCGAGAGAGTGATCCCTCTTAGCCATAGATCCAAAGGGAAAATTTGAGGCTACAGTCTCCAAGAAGCTGTTCCTGCTCTGAAGGAAGTTGTCATTGTCATTGAAATAGCGCAATCTTCATCCCAAATAGAGTCTTTATTCGACAAGGCTCAGGCTGTCAAGGTTAAGCCAAATGAGATGGCACGGGCTGCAGACGAGGCCCTCAACAAGTTCTTTGATATTGTGGACATGGGCGCGTTCGAGGATTATTCCGGATTTTGTCACTTGTAGATCCTGAAAAAGGACATGTCATTGGGAGCAGGCAAGTCGAGCTCGAGCCTGAAGCTAGTGAGGTAGTTCCCTGCACCAAGCGTGGATCTCGACCATTAAAGAACGGTCCTTTTACTATCCTAGCAGACACCCGGGTGTAGTCTGCTCCGGTGGGTGTTGTCCGCTATCTTCATTGCCTCGTGACTGAAGAGGATCAGACTAAGATTAATAAACTGGGCACATCAATCCTCTTCAACGAGGCATAAAAGGCACCGAATCGGGTAAGTTTCCCTTTCCTTTTTCCCTTCGTGCATCTTATTGAACTTCAGCGTGTTCTCACGATCTTATTGATTTGTTTTCCAGGCTTCGTTGCTCCACCACAAAAGCTTCCATCGGTCTTGAATGGAAGTCATCCAGCTCGAGTTAGAGCTCAAAGAGAAAGTCTGACAGAAGGGTTGTATAGGGTTCATAGTGAGTAGAAAGATAACGCCCTCAAGGATCTCCGTTTTCTTCGAGCTGAGCTGGAAAAAACTCAAAAAGAGGCTTTGTGCGTGAAACGGGAGCATGCCGAACTGGTCGAGAATGTAGGGATTTTTTAGATTAAAAATGAGTTTACGCATAACGATTAATGACGTAACCTCGAATGTCCGAGCGAAGATAGACTTAATTGACCAGCTACGGCCGAGAGGGGCGAGCTCAAAACTTCGGCCGAGACGCTGAGGAGCAGGATAGACCTTCTGACCACGAAAAAGGAGGCTACAGAAGAGGAGTTGGCGCTGGTCAAGGACCAGTAGTCGAGGAAATGCTGACCCAATACAAGACTGATGTAGAAATAGCTGAGGCCTACTTAATAACCAAGGTCGAGTATATAAAGTGGTTGTCCCAGAGGGAGACCCTCAAGGAGATTCATGCATGGGGGTTTGATTTTTCGACCGAGATTGAAGAGGCCAAGAGGCTCGAGGCCGAGGCGAAGGAGTTATACGAGCCTGAAGGTCCCGAAGGTTCCGGTGCTGAGTCGAGCTCTAGTGAAGATTAGGCGGATATGCCTTAGCTTTTATTTCAATTTTTTTTTATTTTCTATTGTCTATCTATTTTTTTATTATTTTGAGGCTGTTATCTGACTTTGTAAGTACGTTTTGGAATATATATAAAATTTTCCATGCGACAACACGGTCTTTTTTTTCACCATCTGTTTGCAATATTTTATTTGAAGATCGTCATTGATGCCTTAGCATAGAATTATACATAATTTAGTGTACTCGCTCCCTGGAAGCCCGAATGAGGCCCTGTTTCGATAATAACTCTTAGTTGTTTAGGCTTCGAAAAGTCTCGATAAAAATGAAGGCCTTTAAGATACTTGAGTGTTTTAGTCTTATGCTTGGTGTTTGTTGTGGGAAACCTTGTAATAGGTTTTAATCATATGTAAGGGACTTACTTTCTGAGTACGGACTTGGACATCTCATAGTCGTTATAGGTTGGCTGTAGCCTTTCATCTTAGGGCCCTGCCTAATAGGCTGAGTGCCTCCTGGACTCGATAGCCATAGCTATCTGATCTTTTTATCGGATGGTAGTCCCCGAGTTAGGGTAGCCCGCAAGCTCTAGGATTCAGGATTCGTTATTTGTTCTCTGTAACTTCAACGAATGTAGCGATGGTACAAAATGCATAGTGATAAAATACATAGGGCAAATTTTTTTCACTGCTTTGCATGTAGGGTACATAATCGGAGGTGCATAAGCCTTATGCCATGGAAAGAGTGCGCTAGACGGGTACGATTCATTTGCCCGTTTGACCCTTACAATGACTCCTAATTACCAAGCCTTAGATCTTGATATTAAGTAATAACACGTTCTAAGGATCCTAACTTAGGGTATAATAGCCCCTATTATTTGAGGTCAAACTTGTGAGGGCTCGAATATTTGTCTGGTGTAGGCCATTAGCAACTCCGTCTTTAGGCCGGCCTTCGAAACTAAAGTAGCACATTTTACTGTTGCGTCGTAAAAAACCTTGCCGTAAACCACACTTCGTGAAAAACCGTTTCAAGGGAAAAAATTTACAACACGTGCTTTCAGACCTAATTGTTACATTTTCCCTCGACCGATTACCTGCATAAGTTAGTATAAAAAAATTCAAATGGGTATTGTGCTCGCACCTTAGCAGTAGTACACCTTTAAGTGTGCCACATTTCAATTGTTTGGTAGTTGTAAAATGTTTCCCAACTCGAGTTTATATGAACGTTTCTCGATTATTCCGGCAATTCTAAACGGTCCTTCCTAGTTCGGACCTAGCTTCCCATCGTTTGGATTCTTGGTGTCTAGCGTTACTTTCCTTGACAGAACGTCCCTACCTTGGAAATGTCTGAGGTTAGATCTTTGGTTGTTGTACCTTCTTACTCGCTGCTTTTGGGAAGCTAACCGGACTAGGGCAGCTTCTCGCCTCTCATCCAATAAGTCCAAACTCGTGGTCATGGCCTCACTGTTTGGCATTTTAGTAGCATACTAGAACCTGAGGATCGGATCGTCCTCCTCGACAAAGATTAAGGCTTCTGGGCCGTAGACTAGAGAAAACCGGGTCGCTCGAGTACTTCACTTCGAAGTCATTCGGTATGCCCACAAGATTTCGAGCAAGATTTCTTTCCACTTTACCTTCGAATTGGTCAGTCTCTTTTCCAAATTTTGGAGAATAATATGGTTCGTTCGCTTGTCCATTCCCACTAGGGTGGTAAGGTGTTAATAATATCTTTTTGATTTTGTAGTTCTCAAAATACATACTTACCTTGTTGCCGAGGAATTGCTTTCTCTTGTAGCAAAACATCTCGGCCGATATACGAAACCGACATATTGTGTGATCATAGATGAAGTCGATGACCTCTTTCTCCCAAACATTTTTGAATGCCTGAGCCTCGACCTACAGGGACAAATAATCAGTCATGAGTAGTATGTATTGGGCTTTACCAGGCGCCCATGGGGGACCGACTGTAGACATGTAATTTTTGACACTCCCCGAGATTTTATACTTTTTAGCGTTTAAATATTTAGTTTAAGTCTAATATCGTTATTTTAACTAGTTTTTACATTTTTACTTTATTTTATCACAAAAAATAAAAATTACAAAAAATATTTTCTTTTATTTAGCTAATTGATATTTTATCTAGTTATTTTTAGTTTACCTACCTTTCATAAAAGTCAAAAAATACTAAAAAAAAAATATAGTTCAACTTTGTTTTCAAAATATTAGTATTTTGATAGGAATATTATTTTTGTGATGATTTTAACCTAATTATAATTTTATTTTAGTATGATATTTGAAAAATACCAAAAATAGTTTCATATTTTACAAATAATATAGTTTAATTAATTAGATTGATTTTTACATTATGTAGTATACTTACATTATATTAAAAGGGGCTAAGTTTAGACATTCTTTTAGCACAATTTTAAGGACCAAAGCTGAAGCCTATCTATCTTCAACCTTAGACTGTATTTAGCATGACGGGTAGAAAAGACACTATGAGATTCAACTATAGAAATCTTCTGAAGAATGTAAATTTTCGTGAAAAATAATCCGCTTCCACAGTTGTATACATTTACAGTGGTTGTTATATGTGATAGCAAGAAAAAAAAAGTAATAAATAAATACACAGTTGAAAAATAGTGACTTATGAAATCTAACAAGACATTACTAGAAAATCTCAATACTACTTGTTTTAGAAAGAAAATTTTGATATTTCAAAAATCCTTAAAAACAGGATTGAGCATAAGTCATGTATAGAAACTGTACAAATTAAAATATTCGTAAGGTTTATTTGCGTTAGGATTGTTTGAGTAGTTCATGAGGTTTAATCTTTTGTTAGGTATTAATCTAGTAAAACTATTGTTTATGTTTCGTGGTTTCTTATGTCCGTTTTGTTTTAATTAAAAATGAGAGTACATTAATCTAGTCCATGTAACACTTCTACTAGGTTATTACTTATACTATTTTCATGGAAAATTGTTTTGAATTTTGTTCTTTCCTAAGGAGACTTCAAGAATGGAATGCTTATTAGTTTGCTTTAGATATATAATTAAATCACCGTGATCAAAGTCATGATACGTAAATTCCACTCGGATGTGCATTTTATGTTACCCGATCACAACTTCAAACAATAATTAAAATCAACACATTGTAAATTGTGGATGCATTTCATGTGGCGCGTTTGCAATGTGTCCAAAAATGACAAGTGCACGCCATCATGACTTATTTCAGAATATTCCATAAATCTTAAAAGCGGTTTAAAAAGTGAAAATGCACAATAGGTTTAAAACATGTAATAAATCAGATAATTAAGCCAAGCAGTAATAGTTAAGCGACCCTGCTAAAACCACGGAACTCGGGAGTGCCTCACACCTTCTCCTGGGTTAACAGAATTCCTTACCCAGCCTTCTGTGCGCACACCATAAATAAGAGTCAACTTCCTCGATTTGGGATTTGAAAAAAACCGGTGACTTGGGACACCATAAATTATCCCAAGTGGCGACTTTGAATAAATAAGTAATCCCATTTCGATTAATGTTACTTAAATTGGAAAAACTCTCTTATTATCCCTGGCGGGAAAAAGGAGGCGTGACAGCTCCTGCGACTATGCTAGGGATTGAACTGTGTATAAACTGTTACGAAACCTTTCTTCTCTCCGAGTCTTCTTAATCATCTAGGAAGTGTGCACTTTGTGTGACTTCTTTTCTGTTAGAGTCATATCCAAATTTTAGAACGAGGTTCAGACAAGTTGCAAAGCCGGTGAAGCTTCTGTATTCCTGGTACGCCACCCCCCTTCGACTCGAGCTGTCCGCTCGGGTAAGCTAGGTCCAGAACAATAAACCCTAGGATTTAAACTTAGAATAACATATCCTCATGCCGGATCCCTAGTAGCAACGTTTGTTTGCATCATGTGCATTTGACTTTGGGGATTCAACATAGGGGTTGGGTCCGTCTAGGACAGATGTACCCAATTTAAAAGACAATCCTGATGCATCTTACGTACTACGTGCGTATCTGTTTATTTTGGCTTACATGTTGATTGACTTATAGAATGGGAAAGAAAAGAGAAAGAAAATAAGTTAATGTTTTCAAAAGTCATGTTTTCCCGGTTCCGTCAAAACTGACAGAACTACGACTGTCTGATTCTCACCGGATGTGAGATATGTAGGCAAACCTCATCGGTTTTGGACCCCATTTTTTTTAAAAAAAATCCCAAAAAATATTTTCTACCTTTTTATTTTCCACAATTTTCAAAAAATTCAAAAGTATTTTCCTTTACTTCCTTCTTTATAGAAGTATATCTTTGAGACTCCCAATTTTCAAAAATCCAAAACTATTTTCCTTTACTTCATACTTTAGAAAAGTCTCTCTTTGAGACCTGAGTTTTCAAAATTCAAAACTATTTTCCTTTACTTCCTTCTTTATAGAAGTCTATCTTTGAGACCACAATTTTCAAAAAATCCAAAAAAATATTTTCTTTTACTTACTTCTCTAAAAAGTCTTTCTTTTAGATCCCAATTTTCAAAAATCCAAAAATATTTTCCTTTACTTCCTTCTATAGAAAAGTCTTTCTTTGAGACCCCAATTTGCCAAAATACAAAAATATTTTCCTTTACTTCATACTTTAGACAAGTCTCTCTTTGAGTCCCTAGTTTTTAAAAATTCAACAATATTTTCTTTTAATTTCTTCTAAAATTCGAAAAATATATTTTCATTTTTCTTTAGAAGTTTTTCTTTCGAAAGTTGAAAAGAAAATTCAAGATTCAAAAAATATTTTCTTTAGAAGTCTTTCTTTCATAATTTTAACATAAAAGTCCGAACATCCAAAAATATTTCCCTTTTTCTTTAGAAGTTTTTCTTTCAAAATTTCCAAAAAAAAATAATAAAATCGAAATCAAAAAATATTTTCTTTCTTCTTTATAAGTCTTTCTTTCGAAAATCAAAAATGAAAAAAATTTAAAATTCAAGAAAAGAGTTAGTTTATTTCCTTTATTCCTGATCTTCCTGAACTACACAAGATCGGATTCATGCGGCGTATGCAACCCACATCAGGTTCGATCGAATGACTTGAAATAAAAGAAAGTGAAACAAAAAATGAAAAAAAGAATGATAATAATAAGGGCCGACTGAGTCCATTCCAACGTGTCTTTTGTTTTGAATTGGGAATAAAGTTTGAGGTAATCGGTTTGTGGCAAGCTGACAACACAAAATCCAAAGGAAAAATGACAACTGACATCGAAGCTGTTACGAGCAGTCATGAAACTCAGGATCAGAGGGTTCAACAAGAGTCTACTGTGGTTGAGGAAAATAGAATACTGAAACAGAAAATAACCGAAATGTGTCAAGCATGGGCCAATAGCCAAGGACTGTCCTTTTCTTCTCATGGTTTCCTAGAGTTCACACCAATCTCGACTTCTACCATTCCGGTCTCATTGTATGATCAATCCTATCCACCTGGTTTCAGTCTTTATTCCAATGGTACGACCACAACTGGAACTCATGTTCTATGTTCTCAAAGTTTTCCATTGAAAACCAATCAGACAACCGCTGCTGTTATGCATGTCTTCACTATCCTACAGCCAACAGTGGAACAGAAGAAAACTCATGAGTCACAATTTGCTAACCAGCAAGAACGGTACCACTCGTACTTATTTCATCTTTCTGCAAAGATTGAGAAGCCTGCCCGAAATATGGCACATGATGAAATGACCCAAAGACTAAAAATCTTAGAACAACAGTTGAAAAACATGCAAGGGTTGGCAGGTCAGAAGAGTATTGCCTTCAAGGATCAATGTATGTTCCCCGATGTTCGTTTGCCACTTGGTTTCAAGATCCCGAAATTTTAAAAGTATGATGGACACGGTGACCCCATAGCTCACTTGTAAAGGTATTGCAATCAGCTAAGAGGTGCGAGAAGAAATGAAGAATTGCTAATGGCTTATTTTGGGGAAAGCCTGACAGGAGTAGCCTCCGAATGGTTTATGGATCAAGATATGTCTCGCTGGTATGTCTGGGATGACATGGCCCAGGCCTTTCTCAAACAGTTCCAATACAATATCGACATCGCCCCAGACTATAATTCCGTTTCCAACCTGAAGAAGGAACTAACTGAAAGTTTCAGGGAATATGCCATTAAATGGAGAGAGCAAGCGACTAGAGTTAAGCCACCCAGGGATGACCACGAGCTAATCATTGTCTTCCTTCAGGATCAAGAGCCATATTATTTTCAAAACATGATGCCCGTAGTTGGCAAATCCTTCTCGGAAGCAATCAAAATTGGAGAAATGGTAGTGAATGGCCTTAAGACAGGCAAAATTATAAGTCAATCAACTCTCAAAGATGCAACTCAGGCTATTCAAATTGAATCAGGTAATTTCAGTGACATGAACGAGAAGGATGAATAAACCATCATGACATCAGGGTCGAGAAGAGGTCCTAGGAGAATATATCGAAGGTATGACCAGTCTCTTATGATTTCCGATGATTCCCCTGAGCACTACTATCCACCTCAGAACCCACAATACTTTTTTGCTCCACCTCAATATGTTGCCCAGCCACTAAGACACCCCAGAAGGCGAGCACCAGCACCCCAAAGTATCCATCAGTCTCCACCGAATTTTCAAGTGCCCTATAACCCGCATCCAAGCCAGGGATATAGAGGGGAACAAAGGTTGAAAGATAATTTTACACCAATAGGAGAGTCTTATGCAAGCTTGTTTGAGAAATTAAAGCATTATGACATGATTGCACCTATTCATCCAAACCATGTAGACCCACGTGCAAGAAGCTTTGACCCTTCTAAAAGGTGTGAATACCATTCCAATGCCCAGGGGCACAATGTTGAAAGCTGTCGGGATTTGAAAAGAGAAATTGAAAGGATGATCCAGGAAAAATTGATTGTGATCCAAGACAGTGACACTCAGAATATCACGCAGAATTTTTACTTGCACATGATGATGCACACTTTGTGGGGATGATACGTGGTGACATGGTGTATGAGAATTCTCTCGGGAACTTGCCGACTGAAATTGGAGAAGGCCATGGTGATTCTAATGAGCAAATTTGTGGCTAAATGTCAAGCTTAGCAGTTGAAAAGTCATTCCCTCCTCACTGGGAAGGAATCTTGGTAGCTTGTTTTGATGTTTTTTCTATTATCTGGGTTATTTCAGAGTTGTGATCCAAATTTTATTTTTGTTTTATTGAGTCAAACCCTTCTATCCCTCTATTCCATTTGTGTGAGTCTTGTCTATCTGTTTTGTTGCTATTTTCTTTATCCGGGTTATTTTAGGGTTGTAACTCAGATTTTAGGTTGTTTGTCTTGTCGTTTACTCAATGAAATACAGTTTGTCATTTGGTGTCATTCAACGCTTAGTTATTTTCCCGCTAATTTTAGTGACATGACATGCATGCGGAATTTTCGGCCAGATTTTAGAAAACTGATTTAGCCATGAATTGGATAAGTGAGAAAGAGACTTTTAAATATGAATAGAGACATGAAACAATTGGAAAATAAGCATGAGCCCAATTTACATGGAACCAAAGCAGTCATGCTCATGGAAGTTAAGGATCTCTACCTTTTGAATCATGTGAGAAGATTAGGCTTAAAGATGAACGGACGGGTTGAAGTCTGTTTAGCACTAAGAGATAGAAAATGTATTGCAAAAGAAGGTGTATTTCAGACAACTAGAAATGGATCAATTAGTGGAAAAATGCATCTTCTACAGACAAAATTCAAGAAAAAGTCATCCAAATTGACAAGGGTCATTCACTGAGAGGAAAATATTGCTCATACATCTTCACACTGAAAAGACCCAGAAAGTAACGTGTTCATCAATATCGTGTTTGTGAAAGGCTGACATGATTGGCATTCCCAAGTCTGGGAGGCCCTTTTTCTACTACCCAAACACTCTATACCATTTGTTACCCCTTTTGAGCATGTGTTATTTTCTTTGACCACCCACTTTTGGAATCAAGTTCAAAGTCAAAAGTAAAAAAAAATGAAAAAAAAGAAGAAAATTTCGTGCCCCAAGAGTACAAACCGGGGCAACTTTTAGAAAGTTCAAAAGAAAAAGAAAAGAACAGCCGAAGGTCCAGGCCCCCAAAAATAAAGGCTGGGGCAACTTGTTCTCTAAAGAAAAGAAAAGAAAAAGAAAAAAAGGAGAAAAAATACAAAGAAAGAAAGATGAAAAAATAGTTAGTTCAGATGTTTGAACTACGTTAGACCTGGTTCCTTTAAAAAAAGATATGTAGGCAGCATTGCACGGTTCGGTCCAACTAAACAAGAATTCAGGAAAAAAAAAATCTAAAAAAAAATCTCCAATATCTTAAACATGGGCAAAGATTTTATTTCACTTTTGAAATAGTCGATTCCAAGAGTTGTAAGTCTATAAACCCCTCATTTTGTGTCACTTTGAGCCTTCATGCCGACTCTTCTTTCCAACCCTATCCAAAAACCTCCCAAATAAAGACCTCTCGATATGCCTTCAAGAATACCAAGAGAAGCATGCAATGAGCAACAGTTGTCACGCGACATAGAACACTGTCAAGTTGCTCACAAGGAAAAAAGAAAAAGAAAAAAGAAGAAGAGAAAAATGAGAGAGTCTTACTAGTGAAAACCCTCAGGGGCACTATAAGGCGATGGTAAGTAGAGATAAATAAATGAGAGAGATTTGTTGGTGAAAACCCCTCGGAGCACCACTAGTCGAAAGTGATTCATGAAGTTGTTGCAATGGTTGGTACGGACAAGCCCGACTTCAAGTCATAAGAATGGTAAAAAGAAAGATTGGATTAGTTTGATAGATCGGTCATTAAATCCAAAATGCATGTCATGATCATTAAGGCTAGTTACCACATAAAAAAAACTCTCACTTATGTCCTTCCCAGCAGGGGCATTTCTTGTTAATTTTGCATCATTGTGGTTCTTCACTCTGAGTCAGTCCGTGTCAAAATAAGCAAGAAAATATTTTAAAATATGCTACCAGCTAATCAGTTGCATAAAGTAAATTTGGGCAGCACACTCAGTTGTTACAATCAACATGCCTTGAGGATTCATGCAAAGGCTCCCCCCAAGACTCTTGTCAACCTATTCGGTCACAACAAGCAAAGATAACCTCAAGGTTAATCAGGGATTCTTTGTAGTACCGAACAATGACTATGAAGTGTGCGCATCATGCAAGAGGATCTTACCATTTGTGATTCTCTCTGACAGACAAACTGCTTCTAAAGCAAAGCCATTCACGACATTAGAAAAATTTATCCAAGAAAAGAAATCTCTTTTTGAGATAAGGGCGATTGAGCCACAAAACACAAATGGCACTGCGAGCGAAAAATCAGGGTTAACACGAAAAGTAAAGGTCCCTTGTAAGCAACAACACTGTCTCCCGGCAGTGCAGCCAATTACCAACACAATCGATCTTTCAACGGCTGGATGATCACAAAGCCAAGCTATCAAAGAAATCAAGGCCACAAACCGATCACCACTTTCAAACTGAAAAATTCTTCTTTGTTTGAAACAGGAACAAATTAGTGCAAGGAAAGTGGTTCAATAAAACAAAAAAAAAAAACAACATAAAAAGGGGAAGAGAAGAGAAGAGCCGACAAAGTGAAGTTTCTCAAATCTTTGTCTTTATCTGTCTTGCTAGTGTGCATAAATCTTGTCACTGCTCTTCACATTTTTCCTCCTAGGATAAAAAGTCCCAGTCTGATAGATTTTCTCTCAATAAAAATCTTAGTTGTATGAATTTTTCTCCTAAGATAACCAAAAAAATAAAAAGACCTAGTCTGATGAATTTTCTCCTAGGATCGAAGTCTTAGTCTGATGAATTTTTCTCCTAAGATAACCAAAAAAATAAAAAGACCTAGTCTGATGAATTTTCCTATAGGATCGAAGTCTTAGTCTGATGAATTTTTCTCCTAAGATAGAAAACCTAGTATGATGAACTTTCTCCTAGGATCGAAATCTTAGTCTGATGAATTTTTCTCCTAAGATAAGAAAACCTAGTTTGATGAAATTTCTCCTAGGAAAGAAATCTTAGTCTGATGAATCTTTCTCCTAAGATACAAAAAAAAAAAGACCTAGTCTGATGAACTTTCTCCTAGGATCGAAATCTTAGTCTGATGAATTTTTCTCCTAAGATAAGAAAACCTAGTTTGATGAAATTTCTCCTAGGAAAGAAATCTTAGTCTGATGAATCTTTCTCCTAAGATACAAAAAAAAAAAGACCTAGTCTGATGAACTTTCTCCTAGGATCGAAATCTTAGTCTGATGAATCTTTCTCCTAAGATAGAAGACCTAGTTTGCTGAACTTTCTCATAGGATAGAAATCTTAGTCTGATAAATCTTTCTCCTAAGATAACTAAAAAAAAGACTTAGTCTCATGAATATTCTCCTAGGATCAAAATCTTAGTCTGATGAATCTTTCTCCTAAGATAGAAGACCTAGTCTGATGAACTTTCTCTTAGGATAGGAATCTTAGTCTGATGAATCTTTCTCCTAAGATAGAAGACCTAGTCTGATGAACTTTCTCTTAGGATAGGAATCTTAGTCTGATGAATCTTTCTCCTAAGATAGCAAAAAAAGGGACCTAGTCTGATGAATTTTCTCCTAGGATCAAAATCTTAGTCTGGCGAATCTTTCTCTTAAGATAGAAGACCTAGTCTGATGAATTTTCTCCTAGGATATAGAAATCTTAGTCTGATGAATCTTTCTCCTAAGATAACAAAAAATAAGGGACCTAGTCTGAAGAATTTTTTCCTAGGATCGAAATCTTAGTCTGATGAACTTTCTCCTAGGATAGAAATCTTAGTATGATGAATCTTTCTCCTAAGATGCCAAAATAAAGAAAAAAGACCTAGTCTGATGAGTTTTCTCCTAGGATCGAAATCTTAGTCTGATGAATCTTTCTCCTAAGATACAAAAAAAAAAAAGAAAAAAAACCCTAGTTTGATGAACTTTCTCCTAGGATAGACGTCTTAGTCTGATGAATATTTCTTCTAAGACAAGAAAACCTAGTCTGATGAATTTTCTCCTAGGATAATTTTTCTTTTTAAAAAAAAGAAGAAGTCTTGTTAAAAAAAAGTTTATTTATGTCCTCAGAAAATAAGCATTGGGGCAATTTGTTTAAAAGAATGATTTTCTCAAAAAAAAAAAAAAAATTCGAAAAAAAAGTCCTTGATTCATTTTAGCATAGATACACAATTCGGTAGTCTTATTTTCCAACAAAGGGTCTCCATTCCCTAGTTGATTTTATTTTTAGACATAGGGTCTCCACTCCCTAGTCGCTTTTCCAACATAGGGTCTCCATTCCCTAGTTGATGCCAGTATAACCTGATGCCAACATCGGGTCTCCACTCCCTAGTTGATGCCAGCATAACCTGATACCAACATAGGGTCTCCACTCCCTAGTTGATGATTTTCCAACATAGGGTCTCTAATCCTTAGTTGATTTTATTTTAGACATAGGGTCTCCACTCCCTAGTCTTCTTTTCCAACATAGGGTCTCCGCTCCCTAGTTGATGTTATTTTAGACGTAGGGTCTCCACTCCCTAATCTCCTTTTTCAACATAGTTTATCCACTCCCTAGTTGATTTGATCTTAAATGCAAGGTACACCACGCCCTGATATATTTTCCAATATAAGGTATTCCGTTCCCTGGCCATATTTTTCCAACATAAGGTACATCAATCCTTAGTTGAGGCATCACTTCGGAAATAAGGAAATACCATCCACAAAAAAGGATACAAGGAAATACCATCCACCAAAAAGAAAAAGAAAAAGAAAATAGAAAAAAAGAATCATCATATCACTTTTGGGGTACACTATTCCCGACCTTTCATTGCTTTCAATAATGAAGTAGTTTAGAGTTTTTGCTACAAATAACTCACGAAATTTTCCTAGTGAAAACTGGGGCAAAAAATTTCGTTCGTTTGTTTGCTTTGGTGCCTGAGCAGGTTATAACTCGAGGCACAAGGTTCGAGATGACCAAAAGAAGATGTCTCGATTCATAGAAAAGAAAAGAAAATAAAAGAAAGAAGCGAATCCAAAGTGCAGAAGCAGAGAAAAAATGTGGACTGCTCAATACGTGACTGAAGCTACAAGCTCTACATGTCCTGCCTTGATCCGAGAAGTTGCAAAGGGAATGAATCAGTACCTTCAGCTAACAAGCATCAAGATTCAGATCATAGTCCACATGAAGAACCAACCAATACTCAAGACCAAGCTTCAGAAGGCTCATAGATACGAATCTTGTAACTCGTAGCTAATAGACTTAGTTAGTCTTTTAATTTTGATTTTGATGTAATACCAGGACCGTAGACCGGAACCCCGACGGAACGGAAACTCGCTCGACTCTGCAACTCATCATTCCATCACTCTCTTTGAACTACACGCGACCTAATTCCCTTGTAATCCGGGATATGTAGGCTGTCCAAAACCAGGACTCGGTCACATCCTCCTTCCTTTTGGTTTTCTACTCTTTTAAATAAAGGTCGGGTCAAAGCATGTCTTGTTGTTCTTTGTCATTCCAGTCAAAGAGGGGCAACTGTAGACATGTAATTTTTGACCCTCCCCGAGATTTTATACTTTTTAGCGTTTAAATATTTAGTTTAGGTCTAATATCGCTATTTTAACTAGTTTTGACCTGTTTACTTTATTTTATCACAAAAAATAAAAATTACAAAAAATATTTTCTTTTATTTAGCTAATTAATATTTTATCTAGTTACTTTTAGTTTATCTGCCTTTCATAAAAGTTGAAAAATACAAAAAAATCTAGTTCCACTTTGTTTTCAAAATTTTAGTATTTTGATAGGAATATTATTTTTGTGATGATTTTAACCTAATCCTAATTTTATTTTTAGTATGATATTTGAAAAATACCAAAGATAATTCCATATTTTACAAATAATATAGTTTAATTAATTAGATTGATTTTTATATTATGTAGTATACTTACCTTATATTAAAAGGGATTTATCGAAGTTTAGACATTTTTTTAGCCCAATTTTAAGGCTCAAAGATGAAGCCCATCTATCTTCAACCTTAATACCTAACCCTAATTCCCTCTATATAAAGAAGACATAAAATCCCTACACCCCAAATTTTTGTAACAACCCGACCGGACGTTTAGAGCCCTAGCGTGTCGTTCAGCGGTTTGAGGCCGTGAGCAGATCCGTTTCAGGTATTATGACCCGTGGGTGTGGTCAGAGTTGAATTTCAGGAAGTTTAGAGTTGATCTGGAAAGAAAATTCTCATTTCAGAAGCCTTAAGTTGGAAGAATCAACTAAGATTGGAATTTTGAGTAAACGACCTCCGAATAAGGATTTGAAAGTTCCTACAGGTTCGTATGATGATTTCGGACTTGGAGTATGTCCGGATCGGGTTTTGGATAACCCGATAGTGTTTCGATGCATATTATGTAAGTTAGCATTTTAGAAGAATTTCATAAATTTGGGATTGAAGTGCATTTCAGAGTTATTGATGTCCGTTTGGGATTTCGAGTCTCGGAATAGCTTCATATGGTGATTCTGGAGTTGGGATCGTGATCGGAAGTGAATTTGGATGTACGTAGATCATTTTGAAGTCATTTGGCTAAAGATAGAAATTTGAAGGTTTTTTGAGAAATCTGACCGGAAGTGGAAGTTTTGATATCGATGTCAGAATGCGACTCCGGAAGTTGGAGCAGGTCCGTAATGTTGAATATGACTTGTGCACAAAATTTGAGGTCAATCGGACGTGATTTGATAAGTTTCGGCATATGATGTAGAAGTTGGAAATTTTTAAGTTCATAAAGTTGGGATTTGGGTGCGATTTGTGGTTTCAATGTTGTTTGATGTGATTTGAGGCCTCAAGCAAGTCCGCATTATGCTTTGGAACAGGTTGGTATAGTTGGATGGGGTCCCGGGGAGGGGGGGGGGGGGCCGGGGGGATTCCGGGTGGTTAACGGATCAAGTTGAAAGTTTGAAGAAGGCTGGAATTGCTGTCATCTGGTGTGACCGCACCTGTGAGGATTTGGCCGTAGGTGCGACTTTGGCGCCGCAGGTGCGAGAATGGGTTGTCTTGGCTGGGATCGCATGTGCGATGGAATTTCCACACCTGCGAAGGTGCAGATGTGGGTAATGGGTCGCAAGTGCGGATCCGACTGGAGGAGAAGGAAGCCGCAGGTGCGGGCTCTTGGGCGCACATGCGAAATCGCATGTGCGAGGACTGGATCGCAGGTGCGACAATCGGCCTGGGCAGAATGTTTTAAAACAAGGATTTTTGGTTTATTTTCTTCATTTCTTTTTTGGCTTAGGCGATCTTAGGAGGCTTCAAAGAGAGTATTCCTTCATGCATTGTCAAGGTAAGTAAATTCCTCCCGTTTCTAATTTAAATACAAGATTATATGCATGGATTAGTCATGGGAATTGATTGAAAATATGGAAAATCTTAATGAAACCTAGAAAATGGTAATTTGAAGTTTTAGCCACGAATTGAGCATGAATATTTGAGTAAATTGTATATTTGAGTTAGTAACGGTATGGGTAGAATATATCTTCGAGAAATTTCGGATTCCGGGCACGTGGGCCCGAGGGTATTTTTGTCATTTCACTAAGCGGAGTTGGGGCATTATATAATTTGGAATTGTTGCCAGTATTAGAATATATTTTCATTGGTTTGTCGTTGTTTGGATAGTTTTGGGGCGATGTGCGTCCGTTGGAGTCGTCGGAAGAGCTTGAAAGCCGGTATTGGAATTTCGGAGCGAGGTAAGTCTCCTTTCTAACTCTGTGAGGGGGAATCGTCCCCCTAGGTGAACTAATTCAGTATGTGTGACTATATGCAGGGGCTCACGAGGTTACGGGAGTCTGTGCGTAGCTACTATTATTCCATGTCCCGGTAGCCTATGACCACTAGCATGCCTTACCTGTTGTACCCCTGATCTTGTCTGTAATATTAGACTGCTAATATAATAGAATGACTAAAGAAGATTAGAGTTTATTTTCTTTAGCATCTAAAAAGAGAATTGATTTCCTTCGCGGGCAATTATATTTTCGGATAAGGTTGTATTATTAAACATTATAAAAACTTGGCAAGTGAATTTCGAAAAAGGATTTAAAAACTATTTTGTGGTTTTTAAAATAGAAATCGGCCATTTACTTGAGTATTTGTGTTCCCGACGTATTCGGTGTGGATTGTTGATTGTGCATGTCTGCGTCTGACCTCTTCGCAATTTACATTCCGCGAGCGGAGTGTTATTTCCCCCACTCTCATGGGAGCGGGCCATACGCCACGGCGAGATTGAAAGAAATATTATGGTTCGGGTCGTTCGACCCTCGGCAGTGCACATAGATGATTATTATGATGGCTCATGCCGGTTGTCCTTATCCCGTATGCGCATGCTAAATTTTTAAATGTTTTTCATTATTTTTGAAGTGATAAGATATTTGGGGGAAAATAAAGAAGAAATTGTGGATTTATGATATTTGGGGGAAAACAAAGAGGAAATTGTTTATTTAAGATATTTTGGTAAATAATGAGAAAGCGATAATTGGTTGTTTATTTCCAGTATTTACTTGGATTTCAGTGCCTTATATACATGTTGTTTTACTACCTTTACATGCCTACTGTGTTCATCTTATACTGTTAATTAATTTGATGGCCCTTAGTGAATGTCTAATTCGATCTCTCGTCACTACCTCTCTGAGGTTAGGCGGACGAGTTACTGAGTACACGTTATTTTTCTACTCATGCTACACTTGCTGTGTATTTTATTGCACATGTATTTTCATAGAAATATGGGGGATTCAGAGATTTTGGCAAGTTGTATCATCCGGACTCGATCCGCAGCTGGTAGAGTCTCTCTCGTACTGTATTTATTACATTATTTTAAATTTTCTCGTCCAATTTGTACTTCAGACAAGCTTTGTAATGGTTGTATAAATTCTTAGAAATTGCTCATGTACTTGTGGCTATCAGGTTTTGGGATGTGTTGGGATATATTTGCTATAGTGTAATATTTAAACCATTTTTTTACTTAAAAGATTTTATTTGGTTAATATGTAATAAAGTGAAAGGAAATGTTTTTCAAAATTGTTAAAACTAGTAATTTATTTCAATTAATTAATGATTGGCTTGTCTGAAAATGATGTCCGTCGCCATCAAGACCTTATGGATTTTGGGTCGTGACAACATGGTATAAGAGCGCTAGGTTATCGTATGTCTCACGAGTCATGAGCAAGTCTAGTAGAGTCTTGAGGATCGGTATGGAGACATCTGTACTTATATTCGAGATGCTACAGGGCTGTTAGGAGTACTTCCCTTCTTGATTCCTCATCGTGCGATTCGATTCTCTTAAGGCTTATGCCTAAGTTTATTCTTACTCCATCTTACACGTCGCGAAACACTTCCTATGAATCAGGAAATTGAGGAATTGAAATGGTGCTACGAATGTAATTTGAGATGTTTCCATGTATAAGTGATTGGGGCTGTTGTTATGGCCCTGCAAAAGAATAATATGTAGTTTCATCTCACTAGCTATGTTTCTAAGAGCGTTAATGCTATGCCCAGGTAGTGATGATGATTGCGATTGGTGGTTACACGATATCGATATGATGATAAAATGCTTACCCATATGTTGGGGGTGATGAATAGTTTGAAGAGAGGTATTCTCAGAGTGTGATTTTGAGATTTCAGTATTTTAGTTCCGGCAGGGGGAAGGCATTTGGATTATAAATGGTCCGATTGGGGTTGATTAAGTAGTAGGACTAGGTGTCTTCAAGTGAGGGGGATATGCACCTGTGACATGAAGTCGTCGTCATAGATCGAATGGAATGTGTTAAATTTGTCAGTGTTATGGTTTCTTCGGTTGCGTGGGGTAAGAGTATTGAGAAGGAGTTAAGAATGCGGTTGGCAAAGACCGAGAGGTGTGGTGGTTTAGTACCAGATAAGTGTTGATAATGAAGGCAATTAGAGAAAGATGATCTTCGGAGAGCTTGAGGTCGTGGTGATCTGCTGGTTTGAGAGCTACAGAGAATGGTCTTGAAGTGAGGCTAGGCGGTGGTTCCATTTCTAGGAGGCCAGGTGTAAGAAGCGGAAGTCGAGCATCCGCAAAGTGGGGGAGCGGTAGCTTAGCTTGGAATTTGAAGATATTGTCGCACATTTAATGGATGTCCATGAGGAGTGGACAGACTAGTAAAATTGGTAAATGAATCAGGGCGTAGGAAGGGGTATTGAAGTCGTAGAGAGCGTGCATTTCGGCGTCGTTGGGAGGTGTCCGCGAGTGATTTCCATAGGTGGGTTATCTCCTGTGAATAGGTTAGTGGTGGCATGGTTGGAAAGTCTCGGTGAGGGGTTCTAGTGGCTATTCGGTAGGAGGCGGAATGCGTGAATGATGCTATAGAATTTGAGTATTTAGGGAGTACTAGCAAGAGAATTTGGACGGATTGGTTGAGCAAGATCGTGTTATCAAAGGAGAAAGGATATCGACAGGGTCTAGAGTGGTGCAAGGAGTAGCTTCGGGCTAAGTGAGGGAGTCCCACCATCTGCAATTGGGTTGTAGGGTTGTCTTCTCATAGGGTTGAGGATTGTCAGCGTGTTGGCAAGTTATTTCAACTAAGGGAAAGGAGTAAAATGGTGATTGTGCGTGGAATTTGAGGAATGTGTGAAAGAGTTGGCCCTGTCGGATCAGGGTTAGGCTTTGGAAGATTCAGAATTTATGCTTAAGACATGGGCGAGTTGTAAGGATTGAGACTCAGTCACGTGCTTCAAGGGAAAGGGAGTTCATGTGCTAGAAGAGCCTTGGAGTTTATTGTATGCGGGGCCAACCAGAGTGGGTGACTCTAAATAGAGGTCCTAGTGAGTTCAAAAGTCAAGAATGTGGCGTTTAAGAGTTTTAGGCAGCAATATGATCGAGAATCGAGCTTTTGCAGAGTAATTTCTGAGAAAAAGGAAGATGGCTGGAATGTTCTATGATATGTTTCAGCATGTAGGATAGTATTGGAGGAGTGAGAAAAAAAATAAACTTCGGATTGTAGAAAGATTATCAGGAGGGTATGAGACGGGTTGCGGGATTTAAGCAGCATAGTCTCGTGAGTCAAGGTCACTCGGGATGAGTGAGGGTTGAGTTTGCTATGAGTTGAAGGAAGATGATTTTATTCCTGAAGCAATTGAGAATGATTAAAAGAAAATAGATTGATTACCCATGAGTTTATGCATGTGGTTTGTGCCGGTGTGTGCGGAGCTTGTCGGCCGTCGTAACGAATTTCATGTAAGATCATTTGAATGCTATGGCCTGTCAGGTGTAGGTAGATCCTGGAAGGGTTATGATGGTATAAGCTACTACTTAAGGATTTGCATGTTGGGTGATTGTCGGAGTTCTCTCGTGTGCTGGGATGGTACTCCTAAATTCAGTTAAGTAAAAGGTTTCTAGATGATGAAGTGTTCACCCTATTGGTGGTTCAGAAGTTGTGATGGAATTCTTGTGCTACCTCATATTGGCATGTTAGGTGCAGTAAGAAGTATGTAACTAGGAGTGAGAATCGAGATTGCGATTCGGTGTTGATAAGGATGTCATGAGCTTGGAAGAGCAAGGAGGAGTGATTTGAAAGTTCAGAGAAAACTGGTGTTATCTTCAGTGTCGCCTGTGATTGATATTCGGTGGAAGAGGCTTTGTACCCTGGTCATGGGTTCTTGACATGTCTTGTTGCCTTGTGTGGAAGATCGTGGAAGCATGACCGCGAAAAGATTGTACGAGTGTGACATGTAGTCACTTGATGGATTGAAGATTTGGACTGAGTATAAAGAAGTGCAATGTTGTGTATTTGAGAAGTTATGCCTGAGAGGCGTTCAGTTCATTTGGTTGTGGATTGTGGGGTGTTTTCCCGGCTTTGATGGTTGTTCTTGCATATTATGAGAGAAAGTGGGTTAATGTGGACCCAGGTAGAGCTATTAGATTAGTTTGGTGCGAGCAAGGTAGACTTGATGTTTGTGGATGGATTTAAATGTGATTATGGGCTCCGTATGAGCCAGACGTGGGTATTTCAGTAAAAGCACAAAGGTATTAGAACAAAAGATGTTGCTCCGTTTTCGTCAAATTCAAGTGGGGATGTTACGGGAGCTGGATAGCTCTTGAAGATCCAGAGTGTATATATATATATATCGCACCTCAGTTGTGCTTGAGTTTTGTAGCATGCGACTTTATCAGTCTCCCCAGGATGGTATTATGCACTTAACATGCTTATGATTGATATTCAGTAATTTGTGTAATAGTGAGCGATTCAGCTCCGTGTATATTTCCTTATGTGAGTTTTATGATGGGATCGGGTGGAACGCCGCCACGAGTATGTTATTTGGACCGGGTTGCACGCCGCAACAATGTGATGATGACAAGAGTTAATATATTTATTTTTCTTATGTTTTATTTCCTATTTTCTAAGAAAAGTTCATATTAGTTGCGTGAGTTGAATAGTCCCTGCCTGAGTCATTTCTTATTTATCATGTTCGAGTTATGGCATATTGGCACAATGTGGTATCATGTGAGGTTGTTGGTCATGTTGGGGTGATTTGTTGTCTGAGCAGTTCATACTGGGTGAGACGGGATTATCGGATCAGGGATCAGTGCGATAAGGTTATGTGAAGTGTATATTAAAGAACAAATACCATTATTCAGGTTCATAATGAAGTGATGATTCTAGTCAAGATGAGGTATTCAAGGATTTTGTTAACTCTGCAGTTGGGTATGAATTTCTGCATATTTCCTCCATTGTGGTGGTATCGTCAGCATTATAGCAGGATGTCTGTACATTGGTTATGAGGTGCACAGGAGCACCAGATTCGTGAAATTTTGGCTGTTAAGGTTCAGGGAGTGTCATTGTGGTCAGATGATGAGTTATGCGGTGCATGGTGCTGATTCAGAAAAGGTATGCAGTCATGATCTGGTATATCGTGTGGTAGTTGATACATTGTTTATATATTGGAACTAGGCTTGGCTGAGAAAATTTCAGGTATTGGAACTAGGTTTTTAGCTTATTATATGGATAAAAGAAGAAATCTTCATATTTGATTAAGCTAATATACTCAACTAGGTTGTGGTAGCATGGGCAGGTGCTTGAGGTGTTAAAGAGTGATTTCAGATAACTCCAGAGCAGTTCTTAGCACGTTCGAGGACGAACATCGGTTTAAGTGGAGGAGTATGTAACGACCAGACCGGTTGTTTTGAGCCCTAGCGCGTCATTCAGCGGTTTGAGGCCGTGAGCAGCTTCGTTTCAGGTATTATGACCCGTGGGCGTTGTTAGAGTTGAATTTGGTGAATTTAGAGTTGATCTGGAAAGAAAATTCTCATTTCAGAAGCCTTAAGTTGGAAGAATCAACTAAGATTATAATTTTGAGTAAACGACCCCTGAATCAGGACTTCAGGGTTCCTGCAGGTTCGTATGATGATTTCGGACATGGGCGTATGTCCGCAACGGGTTTTGGATAACCCGAGAGCGGTTCGATGCATATTATGGAAGTTAGGATTTTAGAAGAATTTCATAAATTTGGTCTTGAAGTGTATTTCAGAGTTATTGATGTCCGTTTTGGATCCCGAGTATGGGAATAGCTTCGTGTGGTGAGTCTGGAGTTGGGAGCGCGATCATAAGTGAATTTGGATGTCAGTAGGTCATTTTGAAGTTATTTGGCTAAAGATTGAAATTTGAAGGTTTTTTGAGAAATTCGACCGGAAGTGGAAGTTTTGATATCTAGGTCGGAATGCGACTCCGGAAGTTGGAGTAGGTCCGTAATGTTGAATATGACTTGTGCGCAAAATTTGAGGTCAATCAGACGTGATTTGATAGGTATCGGCATCAGATGTAGAAGTTGGAAATTTCTAAGTTCATAAAGTTGGGATTTGGGTGCGATTCGTGGTTTTTGATGTTGTTTGATGTGATTTGAAGCCTCGAGCAAGTCCGCATTATGTTTTGGAACAGGTTGGTATAGTTGGACGGGGTCCCGGGGGCCTCNTTCATAAAGTTGGGATTTGGGTGCGATTCGTGGTTTTTGATGTTGTTTGATGTGATTTGAAGCCTCGAGCAAGTCCGCATTATGTTTTGGAACAGGTTGGTATAGTTGGACGGAGTCCCGGGAGAGGGGGGGGGAGGGGGGCTCGAGTGGATTCCGGGTGGTTAACAGATCAAGTTGAAAGTTTGAAGAAGGCTGGAATTGTTGTCATCTGGTGTGACCGCACCTGCCAAGATTTGGCCGCAGGTGCGAGAATGGGTGGCTTGGCTGGGATCGCAGGTGCAATGGAATTTTCGCACCTGCGAAGGTGCAGATGTGGGTAATGGGTCGCAGGTGCGGATCCGGCTGGAGGAGAAGGAAGTCACAGATGCGGGCTCTTGGGTTTCGCAGGTGCGAGGACTGGATCGCAGGTACGAAAATCGTCCTGGGCAGAATGTTTTAAAACAAGGATTCTTTGTTCATTTTCTTCATTTCTTCTTTCGCTTAGGAGATCTTGGGAGGCTTCAAAGAGAGGATTCCTTCATGCATTGTCAAGGTAAGTAAATTCCTCCCGTTTCTAAGTTAAATACAAGATTATATGCATGGATTAGGCATGAGAATTGATTGGAAATTTGGAAAATCTTAAATAAACCTAGAAAATGGCAATTTGGAGTTTTAGCCACGAATTGAGCATGAATATTTGAGTAAATTGTATGTTTGAGTTAGTAACGCTATGGGTAGAATATATCTTTGAGAAATTTCGGATTCCTGGCTCGTGGGCCCGAGGGAATTTTGGTCATTTCACTGAGCGGAGTTAGGGAATTATATAATTTGGAATTGTTGCCAGCATTAAAATATATTTTCATTGGTTTGTCGTTGTTTGGAGAGTTTTGGGGCGATGTTTATCCGTTGGAGTCGTCGGAACGGCTTGGAAGCCGGTATTGGAATTTTGGAGCAAGGTAAGTCTCGTTTCTATCTTTGTGAGGGTGAATCGTCCCCCTAGGTGAACTAATTAAGTATGTGTGACTATCTGTGGGGGCTACGTACGCACGAGGTGACGAGAGTCCGTACGTAGCTGCTATTATGCCATGTCGGGATAGCCTAGGACCCACTAGCATGTCTTACCTGTTGTACATGTGATCTTGTCTATAATATTAGACTGCTAATATAATTGAAATTGCAATTGAATGACTAAAGAAGATTAGAGTTTATTTTCATAAGCATCTAAAAAGATAATTGATTTCCTTCGCGGGCAATTGTATTTTCGGATAAGGTTGTATTACTAAACATTAAAAAAACTTGGCAAGTGAATTTCGAAAAAGGATTTAAATACTATTTGTAGTTTTTAAAAGAGAAATCGGTCATTTACTTGAGTATTTGTGTTCCCGAAGTATTCGGGGTGGTTTGTTGATTGTGCATGTCTACATGTGACTGCTTCGTAATTTACATTCCGCGAGCGGAGTGTTATTTCACCCACTCTCATGGGAGCGTGCCATACGCCACATCGAGATTGAAAGAAAAATTATGGTTCGGGCCGTTTGACCCTCGGCAGTGCACAAAGATGATTATTCTGATGGCTCAGGCCGGTTGTCCTTATCCCGTATGCGCATGCTAAATTGTTAAATGTTTTTCATGATTGTTGAAGTGATAAGATATTTGGGGGAAAATAAAGAAGAAATTGTGGATTTATGATATTTGGGGGAAAGCAAAGAGGAAATTGTTTATTTAAGATATTTTGGAAAATAATGAGAAAGTGGTAACTGTTAATTAATTTGCTGGCCCTTGGTGAGTGTCTAATTCGATCTCTTGTCACTACCTCTCTGAGGTTAGGCGGGCGACTTACTGAGTACACATTATTTTTGTACTCATGCTACACTTGCTGTGCATTTTATTGCACATGTACTTTCATAGCAATATGGGGGATTCAGACACTTAGGTGAGCTGCATCATCCGGAGGCGATCCGCAGCTGATAGAGTCTCTCTCGTACTGTATTTATTATATTATTTTAAATTTCCTTGTCCAATTTGTACTTCGGACAGGCTTTGTAATGGTTGTATAAATTCTTAGAAATTGCTCATGTACTTGTGGCATTGGGTTCTGGGATGTTTTGGGATATATTTGCTTCAGTGTAATTAAACCATTATTTTACTTAACAAATTTTATTTGGTTAATATGTAATAAAGTTAAAAGAAATATTTTTCAAAATATCCCGAACCCTGGCTCCGCACGGAATAGATAGCTAATGCTCGGTATCTGCACCCGAATCTGCACACAGAGGTGCAGGGAGTAATGTGAGTACGCCAACTAAGTAGTAATGAAAATAAATCAAGTCTAAGCAACAAGAAACACATAAGAGTCAATATCATTAATTCACAATATGCACAACCTTTCTTTCCAACAGTATATACATAATATATGAAATCATCATGCCTTAAAAGCAACTTCAGAAAAATCCTTTGAAAAATGTGTTTTTCAACAATTTCAAACTGAAAGATTTAGTGTAAAAATGAAATAAATCATAAGTAACCCCTCGGGAAAAAACATGAATCATAAATCGCCCCTCGGGCAAAACATCACTCAGCACCTCACAGCCACTCAGTATCAGCCCCTCGGGCAACCTCACTGTCACTCATGCCTCCCAATCACTCATCACTCGGCACTCAGCACTCAGTAGGTACCTGCCTTCACTGGGGGTGTGTACAGACTGCAGAGGGGCTCCTTCAGCCAGAGCGCTAATATCAAGCCACCTCATGGCGTATCATATCCTCACAATCAGGCCCTCGGCCTCACTCTGTCAGAACCTCTAAAAAGCCCCTCGGGCATATCAGTAAAATGGGGTACTCGACCAAAATATCAATTTATATCTTAAAATAGTGTAAACCAGGCTGAGTTTCGAAAATAGTAAGCACAATGCGACTGAGTGTAAATCATCAATAAATAGCGAGGAAATAACAGTAAAAAGCCCCCAAGGGGTCTAAACAAGTCAACACTAGGCCCCAAAACACGGCTTATAGCCCAAATATAACAATAGTCTTTAGAACACAGTTTCACATATGATTTAGAGTAAATACGCAACTCGATAGTTGCCGTGGAGAGGACCAAGTCCAATCCAAAAATCAGTGTGCGCCACATACTCGTCATCCGATATGTGCGCCATTTTAAAAATAGTGAGAAATATGGAGTCCGGGGTTTCATACTCTCAGGACAAGGTTTATAACCATTACTTACCTCTACCGGGACACATTACTAGTCCACGATGCTCTTGCCCCTCAAATTGGCTCCCGATTGATCCGCGATTCTCTTTCCCCTCCAATTGGCTCCCGATTGCTCTGAATCTAACCACAACTAGATTAACATCATCAATATACACTAAAGGAACACAACCTAATCGAAAACTATCAGTTTATACAAAAATCTAAAATTCGGCCAAACCCGAGCCCCAGGCCCACGTCTCGAAATTCGATAAAATTTACATCACTAGAATCCTCGTCCTCCCATGATTATATACATACCAAGAACACTAAAATTGGAGCACAATTGCCCACTCAAATAACCAAAAGAATTTTCTAAATTTTTCCTCCCATTTTCCCCAACTTTTCTACTTTAGTTCCTCAAATTCCATGGTGACAAACAAGAAAAATTCATGAAATTGAACCAAAAATGATTAAAGAATACTTACCACAAGAACCGCACTAAAAATCTCGTCCAAAATCTCCTCTCCCCGAGCTCTCTAATGAAATATTGAGTTATGGCCAAGAACCCTCGAATTTAGAACTTAAACTGTTTGCCCAGAATTTTCTTCATTGTGAACGCATGACATTGACCGAGTTCGTATAGAACAATCCAACAGGCGAATGCACTGCTCCACCACCCAAGGCCTTCGCGAACGCATGGGCTCCTATGCGATCGCACATGCGAATGGGACTGGGGTCCTCATGTGCTTCCTACTCTACGCGAACCCACACATACCCCCGCGTTCACGATGGCCACCCTGCTCACCACTCCGCGTTCGCACCCCTTCGCCCCCGCGAACGCATTGAAAAACTGGCCCCCTTCCACCTAACACTCTATGCGAACGCGAGCCCTCTTCCGCGAACGCATAGAGTAAAACCCTGCTGTAGAAATACCAGCAAACTAGCCAAGTTCCAAAACCATAAATCAATCTGTTAACCTGTCAAAACACATCCGAGGCCCTCGCGACCTCAACCAATCCTACCAACACACCCCATAACCATATTTGAACTTAGTCGAGCCTTCGAAACACCAAAAACAACACGAAAACATAAAAATTACATCAAATTCAAGCCTATGAACTTTGAAACTTCTAAATTTTGCCAATGATGCCGAAACTAACCAAAACACATCCGATTGACCTGAAAATTTGCACACATATCCAAAATTAAATTACGAGCCTGCTCCCACTATTGTAATTCTATTCCGACCCCGATAGCCTATTTTCCATTGCCGACCGGAATCTGCCAAACACTAACTTTAGCCAATTCAAGCCTAATTCTACACCGGACATTGAAACTTCATTCTGAACACACTCCTAAGTCCCAAATCACCTAACGAAGCTATCCGAGCCATAAAATCCGTATTCCAAGGTCGTTTACCAATAAGTCAACTCCCAGTTGACTTTTTCAACTATTAAGCTAATGTAAGAGACTAAGTGCCTCAATTCTTACCATGACGACTCCGAACCCAAACCAACTGACCCAACAAAACATAAACAGGCTAAGAAATATATGATAAAGCAGAAACGGGGGAAACGGGGCTAATCTCACGAAACGACCGGCCGGGTCATTACTACCTCCCCCTTTTAAACAAATGTTCGTCCTCGAACGGGTCTAGACATACCTGGAGTCTCGAATAAGTGAGGATATCTGTCCCGCATCTCCCGCTCGGTCTCCTAGGTGGCATCCTCTACCGGCTGCCCTCTCCATTGAACCTTCACTGAAGCTATATCCTTAGACCTCAGCTTCCTGACCTGACGACCCAAGATAGCCACTGGCTCTACCTCATAAGACCTATCACCCTCGAGCTGAACCGTGCTGAAGTCCAAATCATGAGACGGGTCACCAAAATACTTCCTAAGCATCAACATATGGAACACCGGATGGATACTCACCAAGCTGGGAGGCAAGGAAAGTCTATAAGCCACCTCCCCAATCCTGTGAAGAACCTCAAATGGCCCAATGAACCTGGGACTCAACTTTCCCCTCTTCCCGAATGTCATAACACCCTTCATGGGTTAAACCTTCAGCACCACCTTATCCCTAACAATGAAAGACACATCCCGGACCTTTCGGTCTGCATAGCTCTTCAGTATAGACTATGCCGTGCGAAGCCGCTCCTGAATCAACCCAACGCATCCTGAACCAGGTATGTGCCCAATAGTCTAGCCTCACCCGGCTCAAACCAACAAACCGGAGATCTGCACCTCCTACCATATAAGCCTCATATAGAGCCATCTGGATACTCGACTAATAAATATTATTATATGCAAACTCTGCGAGTGGCAGAAACTGGTCCAATGAAACCCTAAAATCAATGACACAGGAACACAACATATCCTCCAAAATATGAATAGTACGCTCAGACTGCCCGTCGGTCTAAGGATGAAACACTGTGCTCAACTCGACCTGAGTACCCAACTCTCTCTGTACGACTCTCCAAACTAGAGATGTGAACTCAGTACCTCTATCAGAAATGATAGAAACTGGAACCCCATGCAATCGGGCAATCTTCTTGATATAAACCTCAGCTAACCGCTCCGAAGAGTAAGTAGTACCAATAGGAATGAAGTGCGCAGACTTGGTCAGCCGATCCACAATAACCCATATAGCGTCAAAGCTCCTCGAAATCCGTGGGAGTCCAACTACAAAGTCCATGGTGATCCGCTCCCACTTCCACATCCGGAATATCAAGTCTCTGAAGTAATCCACCTGGTCTCTAGTGCTCCTACTTGAACTGCTGACAGTTGAGACACCGAGCCACAAACTCAACAATATCTTTCTTCATCCGCCTCCACAAATAATGCTGCCTCAAATCCTAATACATCTTTGCGGCACCCGGATTAATGGAATACTGCGAACTATGGGCCTCAGCCAGAATCAAATCTTGAAGCCTATCTACATTGGGCACGAAAATCCGGCCGTGCATCCTTATGACCCCATCATCACCAATAACCACATCTCTGGCATCACCGCGATGGACCCTGTCCCGAAGAACAAGCAAAGGTGGATCATCATAGTGGCGTGCTCTAATCTGATCATAAAGAGAAGACAAGGAGGCTACACAAGCCAATACTCGCGGAGGCGCTGATAGATCCAATTTCACCAACTGACCCACTAAAGCCTGAACATCGAGTGCTAAAGGCTGCTCTACTACTGGAAGGTAAGCTAGACTTCCCAAACTCTCCGCTCTGTGACTCAGGGCATCGGCCACTACATTAGCCTTCCCCGGATGATATAAAATAGTGAGATCATAATCCTTGAGAAGCTCCAACCACCTCCTCTGACGCAAATTAATATCCTTCTGCTTAAGCAGATGCTGCAAGCTACGGTGATCAGTGAAAATCTCACAATGCACTCCATACAAATAGTGACGCCAAATATTCAAGGCGTGAACCATAGCTGCTAGCTCAAGATCGTGCACTGGATAATTCTTCTCGTGCACCTTCAACTGCCAGGACGCGTAGGCAGTCACCCTATCGTCCTGCATAAAAACCGCTCCAAGGACAACTCTCGAGGCATCAAAGTAAACTGCATAAGAACCTGAACCCGTAGGCAAAATCAATACCAGAGTTGTAGTCAAAGCTGACTTGAGCTTCTGAAAGCTCTCCTCACACTCCTCAGTCCACCTGAATTGAGCACCCTTCTGGGTCAGACTGGTCATAGGGGCAACAATAGATGAAAACCCCTCTACGAAACGGCGGTAGTAACCTTCCAAGCCAAGGAAACTGTGAATCTCAGTAGATGATGACGGTCCAGGCCAACTCTGCACCACCGCTACCTTCTTCGGATCAACCTGAATACCCTCATTAGACACCACGTGCCCCAAAAATGCTACTGAATCAAGCCAGAACTCACACTTTGAAAATTCTGTATACAATCTCTTCTCTCTCAAGGTCTGAAGCACAACTCTCAAATACTGCTCATGATCCTCCCGAGATCGGGAATACACCAAGATATCGTCAATGAACACTATGAAAGAATCCAGATAAGGCCGAAATACACTGTGCATCAAGTGCACAAAGGCTGCTGGGGCATTGGTCAGCCCAAATGACATAACCAGGAACTCATAATGACCATATCTAGTCCTGAAAGCAGTCTTCGGGATGTCTGGCACGCGAATCTTCAACTGATAATAACCGGAATGCAAGTAAATCTTGGAAAATACCCTGGCATCCTGAAACTGATCAAATAAGTCATCTATACGAGGCAAGGGATACCGATTCTTTACCGTAACTCTATTCAGCTGCTGATAATCAATACACATATGCATAAACCCATCCTTTTTCTTTACGAACAACATCGGTGCACCCCAAGGTGACACACTAGGCCGAATGAACCCCTTAGCTAGGAGTTCCTGAAGATGCTCCTTTAATTCCTTTAGCTCCGCTGGTACCATATGATAAGGTGGAATAGAAATAGGCTAGGCGCCTGACACCAAGTCAATACCAAAATCAATGTCCCTGTCAGGCGGCATGCCTGGCAGGTTTGAAGGAAACACGTCCGGAAAGTCACGAACCATAGGAACCGAATCAATAGCGGGAGCCTCACCACTGACATCCCTCACAAAAACAAGATAAGATAGACACCCTTTCTCAACCATGCGTTGAGCCTTCAGGTAGGAAATCACCCTGCTAAGAATATACTCAGAAGAACTTCTCCACTCAACCCTCAGATATCCTGGAATAGCTAAGGTCACAGTCTTAGCGTGACAGTCAAGAACATCATGACACGAAGATAACCAATCCATGCCCAATATCACATCAAAATCGACCATGCTAAGTAACAGTAGTTCCACTCGGGTCTCTAGACCCCCAATAGATATCATACACGACCGAGACACACGGTCCACAACAACAGTATCGCCCACCGGAGTCGACACATGAACAGAGGTAACTAGAGACTCACGGGGCATATCCAGAAAACAGGTAAAATATGAAGAAACATAGGAATATGTAGAACCAGGGTCAAATAAAGCCAAAGCATCTCGGCAGCAGACTGAGACAACACCTGCGATCACTGTATCGGAGGCCAAAGCATCCAGCCTGGCTGGAAATGCATACATACGGGCCTGACCTCAACCTGATCGACCTCCCCCTCAAGGGCGACCTCTAGCTGACTGACTATCACCACTGGCTGCCTGAGGGGGTTGTGAAGTAACTGGAGCTAAAGTCGAGGGTTGGACCCTTTGTTGAGAAGAACCACCAGGACCATGGGTACACTAACTCCACATGTGCCCAAACTCTCCACACTCAAAACAACTCCCTGGAGCTGGAGGCGGGACTGATAGAAACCCTTAGCACCAGAACGGCCACTGGAAGACTCATGCATAGAAGAGCCCTGAACTGGTGGTGCTCAAGCTACACTATGAGCTGGGAGGGCACCAAGTGAAGTACGGCCTGGCTGAGAACCACGGGGATCATGCCCCAAAATGCACCACTATAAGCTGGGCTGACTGACTGAGGAGGCATGTATGGTTGGCCTCTACCATGCTGAAACTTCCCCCTGAAGGGAGTACAACTAGAACTGCCCGATCCACGAGGCCGCTTGGCCTCCCTGTCCTCCCGCTCCTGGCGGCGAGCCGACTCAATATCTCGAGCAATATCAACAATCTGCTCAAATGTAGCATCTGATACTCTCTCCCGCGACATAAATAGGCGGAGCTGATAAGTGAGGCCATCCACGAACCTCCTAGCCCTCTCCCTATCAGTAGGGACAAACTCGGTAGCATGACGAGCCAACTCCAAAAACCGCATCTCATACTTCATCACTGATAGCTCTCCCCGACGCAGCTGCTCAAAAAGCCAGCGCTGCTCCTCCCTGTGAGACTGAGGTACATACTTCTCCAAGAAGATAGTGGAGAACTGCTTCCAGGTGAGGGGTGCTGAACCAACAGTCATACGCCTCTCAAAAGACTCCCACCAAGTGAAAGCAGCACCAGAAAACTGAAATGTAGCAAATGAGACCCCACTGGTCTCCAAAATCCCAGCAGTACACAGCATCCTCTGGAACTTATCTGGAAATCCCTGGGCATCCCCGCCCTCAGCACCACTGAATGTTGGAGGCTGTAATCTGCTAAACCTCTCTAGTCTACGATGCTCGTCCTCTGGCATAGCCGGAACCACGAAGTCCCAAACTGGAGCAACTGGCTGGGCAGGAGCCGCCCCCGGTATATGATAGCCCTGAGTACCCTGCTCACTGTCACTCATGCCTCCCAATCACTCATCACTCGGCACTCCGCACTCAGCACTAAGTAGGTACCTGGACTCACTGGGGGTGTGTACAGACTTCGGAGGGGCTCATTCAGCCCAAGCTCTAATATCAAGCCACCTCGTGGCGTATCATATCCTCACAATCAGGACCTCGGCCTCACTCAGTCAGAACCTCTCAAAAGCCCCCAGGCGTATCAGTAAAATGGGGTACTCGACCCAAAACATCATTTTATATCTTAAAACTGTGTAAACCAGGCTGAGTTTCAAAAACAGTAAGCACAATGCGTCTGAGTGTAAATCATCTATAAACAGTGAGGAAGTCTGCACGAGGCCCCAAAACATGGCTTAAAGCCCATATATAGCAATAGTCTTTAGAACACAGTTTCACATATGATTTAGAGTAAATACACAACTCGATAGTTGCTGTGGAGAGGACCAAGTCCAATCCAAAAATGAGTGTGCGCCACATACTCGTCATCCGATATGTGCGCCATTCTAAAAACAGTGAGAAATATGGAGTTCGAGGTTTCATACCCTACAAGATTTATAACCATTACTTACCTCTACCGGACCACAATACTAGTCTGAGATTCTCTTGCCCCTCAAGTTGGCTCCCGATTGCTCCGAATCTAACCACAACCAGATTAACATCATCAATATACGCTAAAGGAACACAACCCAATCGAAAACTATCAATTTATACAAAAAACTCGAAATTCGGCCACATCCGAGCCCCGACCTACGTCTCAAAATTCGATAAAATCTACAACACTAGAATCCTCGTCCTCCCACGATTCTACACATACCAAGAACACTAAAATTGGACCATAATTGCCCACTCAAATCACCAAAAGAACTTTGCAAATTTTTCCTCCCATTTTTCTACTTTAATTCCTCAAATTGCATGGTGAAAAACAAGACAAATTCATGAAATTGAACCAAAAATGATTGAAGAACAATTATACAAGAACCCCACTAAAAAGCTCGTCCAAAATATCCTCTCCCCGAGCTCTCTAATGAAATATTGAGTTATGGCCAAGAACCCCCGGATTTAGAACTTAAACTGTCTAGTGTTCTTCATCGCGAACGCATCACATTGAACGCGTTCGCATAGAACAATCCAACAGGCCCCTAATTTTTACTCTACGCGAACGCACCAAAATCAATGTGAGCGCACCAAAATCCATGCGAACGCACTGCTCCACCACCCCAGGCCTTCGTGTACGCATGGGATCCTATGCGATGGCACATGCCAATGGGCCTGGAGTCCTCAGGTGCTTCCTACTCTACGCGAACGCACACATACCCTCGCATTCGCGATGGCCACCCTGCTCAACACTCCGCGTTCGCACCCCTTCGCCTGCGAACAAAATGAACAACTGGCCCCCTTCAACCGAATACTCTATGCGAATGCGAGCCCTCTTTCGTGAACGCATAGAGTAAAACTCTACTGCAGAAACACCAGCAAACCAGCCAAGTTCTAAAACAAAAAATCATTCTGTTAACCTGTCAAAACACACTCGAGGCCCTCGGGACCTCAACCAATCCTACCAACACACCCTATAACCTCATTCAAACTTAGTCGAGCCTTCGAAATACCAAAAACCACACGAAAACATCAAAATACATCAAATTCAAGCCTATGAACGTTGTAACTTCTAAATTTTGCCAATGATGTCGAAACCAACCAAAACACATCCGATTGACCTGAAAATTTGCACACATTTCCAAAATGACATTACGAGCCTGCTTCCACTGTCGGACTTCCATTCCGACCCTGATAGCCTATTTTCCACAGCCGACCGAAAATCGCCAAAAACTAACTTTTGCCAATTCAAGCCTAATTCTACACCGGACATCAAAACTTCATTCCGAACACACTCCTAAGTCCCAAATAATCTAATGAAGCTATCCAAGCCATAAAATCCGTATTCTGAGGTCGTTTACTAATAAGTCAACTCCCAGTTGACTTTTTTGAACTATTATGCTAATTTAAGAGACTAAGTGCCTCAATTCTCACCATGATCACTCCGAACCCAAACCAACTGACCCAAACAACATAAAAAGGCTAAGAAATATACGATAAATCAGAAACAAGGGAAACGGGGCTAATCTCACGAAACAACCAGTCGGGTCATTACAGCTACCCGACCACAACTTCAAACAATAATTAAAATCAACACGTTGTAAATTGCGGGTGCATTTCATGTGACGCGTTTGAAATGTGTCCAAAAATGACAAGTGCACGCCTCGTGACTTGTTTCAGAATATTCCATAAATCTTAAAAGTGGTTTAAAATGTGAAAATGCACAATAGGTTTAAAACATGTAATTAATCAGATAATTAAGCCAATCAGTAATAGTTGAGCGATCGTGCTAAAACCACGGAACACAGGAGTGCCTCACACCTTCTCCTGGGTTAACAAAATTCCTTACCTGGTCTTCTGTGTTTGCAGACCATAAATAAGAGTCAACTTCCTCGATTTGGGATTTGAAATAAACCGATGACTTAGGACACCATAAATTATCCCAAGTGGAGACTCTGAAGAAATAGGTAATCCCATTTTGATTAATGTCACTTAAATTGGAAAAACTCCCATATCATCCCTGGCAGGAAAAAGGAGGTGTGACACTGACGATGTCCATCCCTAATTTCATAAACGGCCATGGCGATATGACCGGGTGAAACACCTCTCCTAATTGATAAATCATTAGGGCGTGTCTTTGAAACTCTTTGTATTTTCGTACAAAGTATTTTGCATCTTTCTCCATCTTATTCCAATAGTAACAGGCTTTTCTTAACTTCCGAATCAGGGATTCTTCTCCCAAGTGGTTCCCAAAAGTGCCGTCGTGGACTTCTCTCATGGCGTAGTAAGTCTCTCTCGGACCCAAGAACCTATCTAAAGGGCCAAAAAAGGATCTTCTCAACACTTTCCCTTCGACCAAGATTAACCTAGAAGCTTTAGTGCGCATGGCTCTTGATTCTTTGGGATCCAAAGGAAATTTTACTATCTTCAGGTAGTCTATGTATTTGTTTCTCCAATCCCAAGTAAAGCTTGCTGAGGGTACCTCAAAGTGGCCTTTTTCTACCACCGAGTTCATCAGTTGTACCACTTCCCCCAAGTCGAATTCATCGAAGTTGACAGATGACCCCAAGTTGGCCAGTGCATCGGCCTCACTATTTTGATCTCAAGGTACGTTCTATAGAGTCAATTCCTTGAATTGGTGTGAGGTCACCTTCAACTTTTACAAGTACCTTCGCATTCGTTCCTCTTTTACTTCAACCATTTTGTTGACTCGATGTACAATAACGAGGGAGTCATATTTGGCTTCAATCACTTTGATTCCAGGCTCTTAGCCAAATCTAGACTTGCAATCATAGCCTCATACTTGGCTTCGTTGTTAGTCAATTTTACAGTTATAATACACTCCCTGATTATGTTACCCGTAGGTGGTTTCAATAAGATACTGAGCCCAGACCGCTTCGCGTTGGATGCACCATCCGTGAATAAGGTCTAGATCCCTGACTTAATACCGAATTGGTCACCAACTCCTTTTTGACCTCAGGTATCAAGACCCGCGCAAAGTCGGCCATAAAGTCTGCAAAATCTCAATTTTGATGGCGGTCCGGGGCTTATACTTGATATCATACCGGCTAATTCTTACGAAAAATTTGGCCAGCGGGCCTGAGAGTTTGGGTTTATGCATGACATTTCTCGTTTGATAGGAGGTAACGACATATATGGGGTGGCATTGAAAGTACGATTTTAATTTCCTAGAAGCGCTTAGTAGGGTGAGCGCTAATTTTTCTAGGTTAGGAGACCTTATTTTTGCATTTCCTAGAGTTATACTAACATAATAAATAGGAAATTGCATACCTTCTTCTTCCTGGACCAGGACACCACTTACCGCCAGCTCGAAAACTGCTAAGTAGAGGTACAACTTTTCGTCTGCCTTCGGAGTGTGCATCAAGAGGGCTCGACAGGTATCACTTGATTTTTTCTAAACCTTGCTGGCATTCCAGGGTCCAAGAGAGGTTGTTCTTCATTTTCAATAATGAGAACAATCGATGGATCTTATCCGACGATCTCGAAATGAACCGGCCCAATGCGTTTATCCACCCGGTTAGTCTTTGTACTGCCTTGCGTTGTCGACTATGATGATGTCCTCTATGGACTTTATTTTGTTTGGGTTGATCTCTATTCCCCGGTTAGATACCATGAATTTGAGAAACTTGCCCGAGCTGACCCCAAATGCACACTTCTCCGAATTTAGCTTCATGTTGTACTTCCTCAATTTGTCGAAGCTTTCCTGCAAATATTTCAAATAGTCCTCTACTCGTAGGGACTAAGCCAACATATCAACAATATAAACTTCCATTGATTTACCTATTTTTTCCTTGAACGTATAGTTGACTAGGCATTGGTATGTGGCACAAGTGTTCTTTAATCCGAGCGAAATTATATTATAGCAGTAGACGCCAAATTTTGTTATGAAAGAAGTATTTTCTTGATCGTCCGTGTCCATCCGAATTCGGTTGTACCCGGAATAGAAGTCGAGAAAACTTAGTATCTCGTATTTGGCCGGTGCGTCGATTAGTTGATAGATGTTAGGTAAAGGGAAAGAGTCCTTTAGACACGCCTTGTTTAGATCCTTATAATCTACAGAAATCATGTGTTTCTTTCCTTTTTAGGCACGACTACTACGTTAGCAAACCAATCCGAGTATTTAACTTCCTGGATGGAACCTATTTTCAGAAGTTTAGATACCTCGTCCTTGATGAATAGGTGTTTGATCTCGGATTCTTGTTTTCTCTTTTTCTTAACCGGATGGAACTTTGGATCCAAGCTTAATTTGTGAGTGGTTACCTCTGTTGGAATCCCTGTCATATCTAGATAAGACCAGGAAAAATAATCAGTGTTAGCTTTAAGAAAATCAATATGTTTTTTCCTGAGCTATGGAGTTAGTCCCATGCCCAGGTATACCTTTTGATCCGGTAGGTGCTCGATGAGTATAAATTTCTCGAACGTTTAGATCGCCTATTTGGTGGCATCAGTGTCATCGGGTTCTATGAAAGATCTCGGGACGATGTATTCATCCTCATCATCTACTCCGTGCTCCTTCTATTTTTTGGCCCGGTTGAGGCCGGTAACATTGATTTCTATGTAGTTTCTTCTTCTTTGGTCGGTTCCCTACTTTTCATATTGAAACCGCAGGAAGAGGAATCACTTCATCCACAACAAACATTTCCTTTCCGGCCAGCTGTTCTTCGTACATTGTTTTGGCTCCTTTTAGAGTGGGAAATTTCAGCGCCTGGTGTAAAGTCAAAGGTAAAGCTCTCATGTTGTGAACCCACGACCTTCCAAATAATGCGTTGTACCTCAGATCCCCTTCGATCACGTAGAACATTTTCTCTTGGGTGGTCCCAGGAGTGTTTACCAATAAAGTTATCTCACCTTTGGTGTTCTCTCATGCCATGTTGAATCTGTTCAATACCCCAACCATCCGTACGATTTGATCCGGTAACCTCAGTTGTTCTACGACCCTTGATTTGATGATGTTGGGTGAGATACTTGGATCAATCAACACATTTTAACCCGATATTTATTGATAAGTACGAATATTACCAGTACATCTTCGTAAGGATGTACAAAGCCATCAACATCTTCGTTGTTGAACGAGATGGATCCTTCCTAGATGTAATCCCGAGTGTGTTTTTCTCTCGTGATAGAAACTCTGGTGCACTTTATCATTGGCCCTTGGGGGACATCAACTCCCCCAATGATCATGTTGATTATGTGTTGAGGCTCCTCCTGTTCGACCTATTTGTTGGCATCCCTATTTATGAAGTTTTTTTTGGCTGGCTCACTTAGGAATTATTGAAGGTGACCATTGTTGAACAATCGAGCTACTTCTTCTTTTATTTGTTGGAAATCTTCGGTCCTATGACCGTGAGTACCGCCGTACTTACACACCAAACAAGGATCTCTCTAGGCAGGGTCAGACGACAATGGTCTTGGTCACTTAGTCTCTTTGATATGTCTATGGACGATACTATACTTGTAGCGACCACGTTGAAATTATACTCTGATAATCTTGGTGCCTCCCTACTCCCAAGAGACCTATCAAACCTGCTCTTGCTCATCAGGCCTCGACTGCTTGGTCTTCGATAAATTTTGTTGTCGTTCCTTGTCGGGTGGCGTCCGGATCCATTTCCCCTCCGATGTGTGCTACATGGATGTTATCAATCTTGCACCAGCCTAAGCTCCTGATCAATGATTCTCTTAGACCTATTATCGGTTCTGATGGGGTAAACAGACCCAGAAGGGATCCCGAGTAGGTCGTCCTCGCCTTTGATCTTTAATTGGTACCGGTTGTGCATGTCGACCAAGGTGGCCGTCAGGTACTTAAAGTTTTGCTTTAGTTTTTGAGAGGCCATGGAACTTTGGGAGTTGAGCCCTTGAGTAATTACAGAACGGCCCAATCATCCACAACCGGTGGCAGTCCCTCCTCTCCATCTGGAACCTCGACATGAACTTCCTAAGCATCACGTTATCCCTCTGATTGAACTTCAAAAGGTTTGAAATACTCGTCTCGACCTTGATGGAATCGTCATGGGCTTTTACGAGAGAATCTTCAAGCATAGCAAACGAGTTGATAGAATTCTGAGGCAAGTTGTCATACCACATCATCACTCCATTGGTCAAGGTTTACCCAAATGTTTTCAGCAACACCCATTCCATTTCACCGTTTTCCAAGTAATTCCCTTTGATCGTGCATGTATAGCAGGTTTACATGCTTATTTGGATCCTTGGTCCCATTGTACTTTGGAATGTCAGGAATTTAAAATCTCTTCAGGATCAGTTTCGGTGCTGCGGTTGGGGGGAAAGGCTTGTGAATTAACTTTTTTGATTCTGGCCCTTCAATATCGAAGGTAATCCCGGGAACTGATCGGCCATGGAGTTATTCTTTTCTACCTTTTTGTCAACGGTTTCAATATTTTTCTTGCTAGACTCCACTAGTTTTTCAATTCTTCGAGCATCTTCATGACCTCGGAAGTTTCCTCGGGCCTAAACTCGCTCAGTTCCATGGCAACTTGTTCATCCCTCCGAGTATTTTCCCGGGACTACTCAGGCTCGACCCTGTTAGGAGCGTGGCTCTGGTTCTATAACTGTGTTATCACTGCTTGTTGAGTCTGCAACATTTCAAAAACCAACCGCAGGCTTACCCCATCACCTTCACCTTCAGGCGCCTCTCCAGCCGCTGGACGGGGTTCCCCGCGAACACCATTTTCGAGATAAGTCGGTAGATTGATGTTGATGGACACCTATGATTTAGCATCGACCGAGTTGGCGGCTGGGACACCATTGGGATCTACACGAGGCACATCATCGCTAGGCATGGCGTTATTATTCTCACCATGATGGCCTGACGTAGAGTCAATGTTCAAGTCAGCAAACTGAGAATTTGACATCCTTGGGCTAACCTAGAATCAAAAACTTTAAAAAAAAGCATAAAATGAGGTGTGTTATGGAGATTCGTATCAAATCACCACTATTATCATTGGTCCCACAGTGGGTGCCAAGCTGTATACCCCCAAAAATAGGTAACAATTAAATTTGAACACGGTTTAAAGGATATGCGAGTCAATTCAATACGAGTGATTTAAGAACAAATAAATTTTAAGATGGTCAAGCCTAATCTTAGGATGAATAGTAAAATTAATCCTCAATCGGACCCTCGATATGGCTCGGCCGCGAATAAGAAAAGAGAAGAACTGAGGAAACTTTGAATAATAGCTAGAAGACAAGATGGAGTTTCATTGCTTTGATTTGCATGTCAACAATGTATTAAAATTAAAGAAACATTCCCCTTTATATAGAATGGAAATTTGAGCTTAGTATAACTATAAATAAGGTAAAAATATTCTTTTTCCGGTATATGTCGTTCTGTGACTAATATCAGGCAGCATTCACGCCGTACTATCTGATTGATGGTGAAAATTATGGCTCCCTGCTTGTCACGCATAATCGTTCTCCACGTTTCTAGTAGTCTTGAAACTTTACTTTGTCTGGGTCCATTATTTCAACATTCCCGATCCCAAATACATCATTCACTCCTCTCGGATTCCAATACGAGGGGTCCTTCGGTCACGCTTATAGGCGTGTTGATACGTTCTTCCCTTTTGGTTCCTTATCGAGGAATTGGGAAACCTCTACACCCGATTTTACCGTACACAGACTTGCATAGCTGTTCGTGGGTGAAAAAGTGCTCAAATATAGTAGGCGCAGAGGTAAATGAAATCTCGGACCATTGTGATAGCATTGACACTCACCTATTTAAATCCTACAAGCTATGATAGTATTACTATAGTAGGTATAGAGGCAAATGAAATCTCAAACCTTTGATGGAGAAATATTAAAAAGAACTCAATGATCAAAGAGTCGGTTAAAGTTAAGAAAATGTGAACAAGGACATGGATGTTTAAGAATAGGAATAAAACTTCCTCCATGAGAAGGAAGGAAGTGGTACAAACACTTTTGTCACAACCCAAAATCCCACCAAATATCGTGATGGCACCTAACCTCCAAGACTAAGTAAGTCAATCACATAATAACATTCAAACAACAAAAATAGATATAATAATTCTAATTTATCACAAATAGTAATAAACATTCAACATAAGCCAATACACATAAAACCAATTAGTACAAATTAACGAACTCTAAATTGTCACAACCCAAAATTCTAACTAATGGGATCACGATGGTGCCTAACACTGCTTGCTAGGCAAGCTAACGCTTAGCGATAAATAAAGAACTAGTCTAACATAAAACAATATAATAATATGGAATAAAAAGAAAACTCAAAACTTTATGTAAATAAGTCTATACCATACAACGTCTATACAACCTCCCAAGATTTAGTGTCACATAGTACATGAGCTACTAAGAATACTACATATAGGGTCAAAACTGAAATGCAATATTGTTTGTTACAAGAAAAAAAATGACAATAAGAGCGAACATGACTCCGGATTCCGCATACAAAGAGAAACACTACCTCGAGTCTCCCTTATCACCAAGCTATGCCCCTCACTGGATGCTACTATGATCCACGTCAAAATATGCACAAGAAGTGCATAAGTGTAATATGAGTACAACCGATCCAATATACTCTCTAAATATCAAGCCTAACCCTAAGGAGATAGTGAAGAGTCTAAAACAAGACACCTACATATTAATTTGTATAGTTAAGTATCAATAAAACAACGAGAGACATAACAATAGGAAGACGAACAAACTAACAAGTGAGATGGCAAGTCAAATAACAGGATATAGATAACTAAGTATAAAGGCAAATATATAAATAACGAGATGATAAAAGGATAAATAAATATGTTAAACCATAGTTTTATACTTCCACTAGATACTGCATTAAGCCTTTCAAAGAATAACCACGAGACAACATAGCCAAAATGTAACTGCACGGTCGATCGTTTTGCGTAATTGAGACCTATTTACCTTTTTGATGCTTCTTGTATATGTGTTTATTATTTTATGAATTTCAGAGATTGTTGATTTGGTTACGGGAAGGTTTAAGATGGATTTAAGACACTTAGTCTTTTTTTAGAAGTTTAAGTGATAAGAGTTGACCAATGTTTGACTTTTGTGTAGATGATCTCAGATTCATAAATAGGTTCACATGGTGAATTTAGACTTGCTTGTATGTCCAGATTTAGATTTGGAGGTCCCTGGGTTGATTTGGTTCTATTTGCTGAAAGTTTGAAATTTGAAGTTTTGGAAGGTTCATATATTTGACCGAAAGTTTACTTTGCGGTTATCTAGTTTGGATTATTGTTCTGAATGCTGGAATAGTTCCTTATATCATTTGAAAATTGTGTGCAACATTTGAGATTATTCCGAGTTGGTTAGACGCATTTCGGCACGAGTTTGGAAGTTAGAAGTTTGAATGGTTCATTAAGATTTAATTGAACATTGAATCTTGGTTCTTATCTTACTTGTTGTGTTTGGAGAATTCATATAAGTTTGGATAAGGTATTGAAATTTTTTTGAATAAATGGACGGGTCCTGGTTCTCGAGTGTATTTTCAGGTGATTTCAGATAGTTTCTTATTGATTTTAGATTGCTGATTATGTGGTGTGTAGCAATGCTTCATGATCGCGGAGCTTGTCTCGTGATCGCGGAGAAGGGAAGCTGGAAGGGGTACTATTACTCTCCACATTCGTTATGGGTGTGTCACATTCACCTGGAGAAGGGGAGCTAAAGGATCATATTCGCGTGTGGAGAGGCGCGTTCGCGTTGGTGTGGCACCTGATAGTGGAGTTGCCTTCGCGTTCGCGTAGGCCACCCAGGTCAGTACTCCATGTTAATGATTAAAGTGCTACTTTAGCGATAACGGTCAGAAGCTGGGCAGAAATTTGGCCTTCGTGATCGGGAATAAAGCCCCGCAATCATGAAGTGTATAACTGGGAAATGCTCTTAATGATATAATTTCAGAATTTTGTCCATTCTCTCATATTTTTAATCCTAGATTTAGAGAGGTGGAGATTTTGGAGCGCAAGTTCAATATTACTTTGAAGGTAAGTAACATTCACCTGGATATGAATTTATATCCTGATTTTCCCATGGATTCTACACCTACAAGTTTGGATTTTAAATTGAACTTTGGAGGTTTTTGGCAAAACTTTGGAAAGCGAATAATTGAGTTTTTTTCGGTTCCAGGGTGCAGGCTTGTTGAACTTTTTGATTGACTTTGTCGTACTTTTATAAAGATCAAAGCTTTATTGTTTGGAGTTGTTTTCTCTGGATTTGATGTTATTGTGTTGTTTTGACTAGATTTGAGGTTGACATGCTGAGGTAAGTCTCTTTACTATCTTTTTAATAGGGAAATGTCCTCATATGGTACTTGATAGCTAATTAATTTATGATTTAGGAGCCACGTATATGCGAGGTGACGAACATATATACGTAGCTATGTTTTCGACAATAACCGATATTTGTTGATTTGAATTGTTCTTTATCTAATTGGGAAGTTGCTACCCATGTTCAAATTGATTCTACGACTACGTGATAATTTTTATTTATGAATTAGAAGCATTCCTAGGTTATGACTTGTTGCTTTGACATTAAGGTTATAATGCCATGTCTAACTTTATTTTAAATCCATAAGTCATATATTTCTTTACTTGCTCCATACTTTCTATGCTTTCTTTAGATTAATTATATCATTAAAATAATATGATTAAGCTAGAAACATGCTAGATAGCTTATTGAGCTGTTATGATAAAATGCGTTATATGATTTTTTGTATCTATCACTAAGACATTTGAGCTTTTATATGCATTTTTATTATCATTTATTGTGCCCCTTTATTATATTGTTCTTACGCATACGCATGAGTGAAAAGTGGTTGTTGATGAAAGTTGAGGATCTTAACACTACGAGCACTTGAGCGGGTATTGGTATTGTCACGTCCCGAACTCAGGGAGCACGACCGGTGCTCAACCGAGATAACCCGGCCAAGAAAGCCTGTACAATACCTCATACCTGGACTTACTCATGAACAAGAATAAAATCAAGTTCATTAATCAGCCAGGGATGAGGATTAAGTAAACATCAACACTACTTCATTATAAACGGTTACATCATTTAAGAGTTTCCAAAATACATACTTTTTCATGGTTTAATGTGGAACGTGTAATACAAATTACAATATTACAAGATTGAATTTCCCCACATCAACATACCACCCACACTATGTTTACAGAGCGTCTAATAGATACAAAAGAGTATGGTTCTAGTGATGGAAACAAGGCTCCGGCTATACTTCAAAACATGGAAATACACATAAAACAAAAGATGTACAATACTGGGTAGATTGAGTACCACGATCACTAGTTAGTATCCTCCATTGTGGAACCACCTGCATTAATTTAAAGTTGCAGCGGCCCGGCAAAAGGGACGTTAGTACATGCCGAATAGTACTAGCATGAAAACCAAACATCTAATCATGAACTTGAAATTACATGATAAATATGCTGAATCAGTGTGACAATAGAATATCATAGATAGCCATTAAAGCCAAAGAATATTTATGAAGAGTTGTCCATATCACAAAGAAATTTTACGACGAGAACCTCTGTAACTATCTTTACACAAAGCAGCCCCGCCGCCTCACCTCAATGTATGCGGGTGGAGGTGCATCACGATACCAATATTTACACAAATTTTCCCTACTGCCTTCAACCCAATATGTGCAGGTGGGGGTGTAACAACAATACCAATAACTATACAAAGCGGTCGTGCCGCCTCACACCAATATGTGCGGGTGGAGGTGTAACAACAATACTAATTTCTACACAAAGCAGCCCTGCTGCCTCACCCCAATATGTGCGGGTGGAGGTGTAACAACAATACCAATTACAATCTCTACACAATTTGGCATAACAGTTTTTATAAGTAACACGACTTGGAATTGTAACATATAGATACAGAATCCATAGTTGGGACACGTCCATTATCAATAACACAACATAATAAGAGCATGTGATCACGAATCGAACATATATTTTGTCACAAAGCTTATTCGAAATAATCGACTTATAATAAACATCTTGGAATTGACAAGGGTGATGCGGGGTTCAATTCTTGAAGAAGAGTTTAGCCATCATACCTCTCTTTGAGCTTTCCTTGATTCACTACACAGTTCCGGAATCCTAGAAACTTTGATCTATTTAGAGATATAGCAAAATTGAACATAAACTAGGAATAAGTTCATGATTCTAGCTCATTTGAGCATTTTATCAAACACTAGGTGGCCATTGCAATCTCAAGGTCCTCCTATGGTTGGTTCCCCTTTCCCAAAATCCTATTCAGCTCCAAAATCATCCCACAACCCTAGATAGTTCATGCATGCATAATGAACCACTCCCACACCCAAGAATTGTCTGGCTTGTTACCTATTTTAAGTTATACTTCGAAATTGAAGGCTAGGGAGTAGAATCTTACCTTTAGGTTGTAGACCTTGTGAGTTACCCTGGACAAAACTTCATGGTTTGAGCAAAGACTGATGAACAAAAGACTTAGAATTCCTCTTCTCACTCTAGAACACCTTCCCCCTTATATAAAATGTAGATTTTTCTTTTTAGAATTACCCCTAATAGTGTTTTATGGAAAAGGGGGTCAGGTTATAAAACCCTAAAAATGAAGCTCCAAAATGGGATCCGCGGTCGCATATGCGATCGCGAAATGCTTCTGCGGTCGCCGAAATGGGCTGCAAAAGGGCCCTCCAGAACTAGGGTGGCCTTCTCCACTCTACGACTATTAGGCGGTCCATAGACCTGTTATGCAGTCCCATAATGCGCCCATAACCTCCCTCTGAAAAAAAAAATCAAAGTTGGGTATGCGATCAGAGTGCGGCCCACGAAATCGTTTTGCGGTCGCATAATGGGCCGCAAAAATGGCATCCAAATTAGACCAAATGACTGTCGCACTCTGCGGCCATTCTGTAGCCCGTAGAGAGATTCTGCAGCCGCATAATGGGCCGCTGAAATGTCCGATTCGACAGAACATCTTTAAGAAAATTTTACGGGGTCTTACATGTATAGATTATTTGATTGAAGGTGTTTTGATTTTGATCGGATTGTGTGCCGCAAAAGTTGATTGATGATCATTAAACAAAAAATTATTGATGCTTTGATTATGGATCTATCCCTCCGGATTCAGGTGATTACCTATGTTACCTTAGGCCCTGTGAGCGTAGGAACCTCCGATTGTTTTGGTGCTTGTTGGACACATGGCCTGTGTCAGGCACATGGATTGTGCTGTGAGTTATTAAGAAAATGATCCCGATCATGCATATATATATATATATTTGATTAGAATCGTGCTATGAATTGAAGTAAGTATTATTTACTAGTATCAGTTCCACCCGAGAATTGAGATAACTGTTATTTTATTTAATTTCAGCTATTTGAAAAGCATGTCTTAATTTTATATGAGTGGTATTTTGTGCTTTTACACTTGTTGATGATATCATATTTAGATTTTCGTTGGATTGTTCTCTCACCTACTTATTTGAGTGCTAATGGGTGTCGGAGTCGACCACTCGCTTCTACTTCTTTGATGCTATAATTGATACATACTAGGAAATCATGGTTTGTCCTCTACTACAGTTATGCACATTTTGTGCAGGTTCGGAGGCTAGTGCGAGTGCTATTAATCTGGGACAGTAGGTGGATCCATGGAGACTTCTTAGTGAGCTGCTCTACTTGATTAATTCGCAGCACATAGAGTCCCTCTCCTTACTTTCCCCTTATGTCTATGTATTTTATTCAGATAGAAAATGTATTCAGATGATTTCTCATACTTTCATTAGATGCTTGTGACATCCCATTCTGGGTGATGTTGGCAGTTGTGGTCGTGTTAGACTCTGTCTTGGATATTTTCTCTATGATTATCAAACATGAGATTACTTTGTTTCCTTATTATATTGGGTATCTTGTTCAGGTTGATTTATCTATTTTGGAGTTTTATTTGTTATTGTATTGGCTTGACTAGCGAGCGGGTTACGCTCTATCACGACCTTCGGTGGGATTTTTGGTCGAGATAGGTTGGTATCAGAGAACTGTGTTCTAGGGTCTCACAAATCACTAGTAGGCTGATATAGACTTGCGGATTAGTACAAAGATGTTTGATCTTATTTTCGAGAGGCTATATGGATTTAGGAAACTTCCTTTTCTTGATTCTTCACTGTGCATTGATTATTGACTGGAATCTAAATGCTTCTATTCTATTATCTTTTAGATGGTTAGGACTCGCGTGTCTGGAGTAGTAGAGGATTTAGGAGCAGTACCACCAGTTACAACCGAAGACGCACATTACGGGGTAGGGACAAGGCCCCTACTACATGCCATACTACTATAAAAAGGGGTGGGGCATCCTTGGGGCTCATGAGCAGCTCGGGATAGTTGTAGAAATCCCACCTATAGAGAAGAAAGTGCAGTAGATCATAAACGAGCACATTGAGGCTCTAGTGCACACTCACCAGTCGGAGGGTTCATTGCTACACCTGTGTTTCGGGAGTCTATGACTAAGATGGTCAGTTTCATTGATGCTTTGACCCAGGACGGAGTGGTCCCAGTGCCTACATCCACATCTTAAATAGGAGAGGGAGTTCATACCCATGTGGTTCGTACTCCAGAGCGGCCTCTTATAACAGCTAGATCTGTGACCGTGCCTTCTATGTGTGTTGATGAGCAGAAGATGTTAGAGAGGTTTCGGGTTGTTTCCTCCACCTTTTCAGGGTAGTGCTTCAGAGGATACCATAACATTCTAGACACGTGACACCAGATGCTTTAGACTCCAACAAAAGTGAAGATCACTAATTTCTCGTTTAGGGAGCGGCTGGGAGATGGTACTAGACATATGAGAAGGGTCGGCCAGCTGGTTCAACTCCTCTTACATGGGCTCAATTTATACATATAGTCTTCAAGAGGTACATCCCAGTTACCACGATGGATGAGCTGAGAGGCCAGTTCAAGCACATTCAACAAGGTCGTATGGCCGTGACCAAGTATGAGGCGAGGTTCACAGAGTTATCTCATCATGCAAATTTCTTAATCTTTACCGAGGAAGAGAAGGTAAGGACATTTATTGAGGCTCTAACTTATGACATCACGGTTACTGTGGCTCGAGAGTCACAGATGGGAACTCATTTTAGCAGGCAGTAGAGATAGCTCAGAGGATCGAGTGTGTTCACAGCCAGGGTAGAGAGGTTATGATAAGGGACAAGAAGCCTCGTCTTTCTGGTGGTTATAGTGGAACCTTGTCTGGAGGTATATGGCAGATCAATAGGGGCCCTCCTAGTAAGTCAGTTCGGTATGTGCAACATGGGGTCCGCAGTGCGGTGTCTCAATAATCTTCAGTTCTCTGGTTCCATTATCCTTCAGTGCTTTTCGAACAATCTCATATCGTGCTCCGTTGATACGGGATTTCTCTAGTGGGTATTCGGTTCCTCAAGGGCACTATTAGTTTCAACAACCTTATTAAGATCGACCGTCGCTATGAGTGTGCAAAGATTGGACATATGAGGAAGTATTGGCCCATACATACTAAATGCACATCTCATCAGGGTTCTCAGTTCGTAGTTTTGGTGCGATTTGCAGCACCCCCTACTCAGATATTTAGAGGGGTAGGTCATGCTGTGAGAGGATGCCATAGATAGGGAGGTCAAGGTTGTGCAATTCAGGTAAGCGACGTTCAGCCCCATAGCTATTTTTTTCCAGAGAGGCCCAAAACGATGGCCTCTGATGCTATGATAACATGTATGGTTTTGCTTTATCACATAGATGGTTCTATATTGCTTAATCCACGATCTACTGATTCTTATGTGTCATCAATCTTTTCTCCTTATCTGGATATGCCTCGTGGTTCTCTTGATACTCACGTGCACGTGTCTACACCGGTTGACAACTCCATTGTGGTGGCTTGTATGTATCGGTTTTGTGTGGTCCCTATTGGTGGTTATGAGACTTAACTTTGATCTCCTATTGGTTAGTATGGTAGAATTTGATGTGATTCTAGGTATGCATTGGTTATATTTGTACCATGATATCCTTGATTATTACGCTAAGATCATGAAATTAGCTATGTCGGGGTAGTCGAGGTTGGAGTGGAGAGGTTCTATTGGTCACACTCCTTATAGGGTGATTTTAATTTTGAGGCTCAACAGATGGTTCAGAAGGGGTGTTTGGCATATTTGGCATTTGTTCGAGATGTTAGTGTTGATACTCCTACCATTGATTCAGTTTCGGTAGTGAGGAAGTTTTTGGAGGTGTTTCATGCAGACCTGCAAGGTATACCACACGATATGGATATTGATTTTTGTATTGATTTGGTGTTGACCATGCAACTTATCTCTATTTCTCCGTATGTATCACTCCAGCAGAGTTGAAGGAATTAAAGGAACAATTATAAACATTGCTGAATAAAGGGTTCATCAGGCCTAGTGTTTAAACTTGGGGTGTACCGGTGTTGTTTTTTAAGAAGAAGGATGAGTCTATGAAAATGGTTATTGTCTATTAGCAGTTGAACTAGGTGACCATCAAGAAAAAGTATTAGTTGTCGCACATTGATGACCTATTTGATCAGCTTCAGGTTGCATGGATCTTCACAAAGATTGACTTGAGATTGGGGTATCACTAGTTTAAAAGTAGGGCTTCATACATCCCTAAGACTACTTACCAGAGTGGAGAGCTTTATGAGTATTTGGTGATGTTGTTTGGGTTGACGAATGCCCCAACAATTTCAAGCACTTGATGAACAATGTGTTCTAACCTTATTTTTATTGGTTTCTCTCTATGTTCATTGATGATATATTGGTATATCCCATAGTACGGAGCAACATGAGTAGCATTTGAGGATCGTGCTACAGACTTTGAGGGATAGGAAGCTATATGCTAATTTCTTCAAGTGCGAGTTTTTGTTAGAATCAGTGGCATTCTTGGGTCATGCGATATCTAATGATGGGATCAAGGTGGACCTAAAGAAGATTGAAGTAGTTCCGAGTTGGCCTTGACCTTATACTGCTACAGAGATCAAGAGCTTCTTAGGTTTGGCTGGTTACTACTATCGCTTAGTAGAGGGAGTTTCATCTATTGCAGCCTTATTGACTAAGTCGATTAAGAAGCGCGCTCTATTCAAGTGGTTAGATGAGTGTGAGGAGATCTGGTAGATGCTCAAGACTACTTTTACTACGGCTCCAGTTTTGGATTTTCCTATCAGATTGGGGTCATGTATTATTGATGCTTTGAGGATAGTATAACATGTGAGTTGATGTCGTACGATAGGGTGATTGCTTATGCGTTGCGCCAGTTAAAGACCCATAAGAAGAACTATCTGGTGCATGATTTAGAGTTAGGAGCTATTATGCACATGCTCAAAGTTTAGAGGCACTGTCACTACTAGAAATCCGCTGAAAACCGATCAAAGTTGGTCGGTTATGGCCAATTACCGACCAAAACATGACCATTTACGTGTGGACGGTATTTTGATGGTCGGAAAGGCATATCGACCAAAGTTGGTTGGAAATTACCGAACAACGTTGGTCGGTCAATTAAGTTTAAAAAAAAATATGGCAAAAAAAATCCGACCAAAGTTGGTCGGCTTTTTCCGACAAAAGTTGGTCGGTATTTTAATTATGTAATCAAAAGATTCATCATCGGGGAATCGAACCAGGGTCTGTACTGTGGTAGGATACTATTCTACTACTAGACCATCGGTGCATTTTGTTTTAAGACTGTCTTTTATTTGATTATACTCTTTAATTGTAATTTCGCACGAAAATAACCGACCAAAGTTGGTCGGTTTTATTAAAAAATAAAATTTCCGACCAAAGTCAGTCAGTTTTTTAAAATGACTGGCGGAATTAATCGACCAATTTTGGTCAATTTTTAAATATTAACTTTTATTTATTTTAATTGAAAAATCGACCAAATTTTGTCGGATTCTTGAAAAATAAATTTTGCGGGACTCAAAAATAGTTTCTCGCATTTTTGCGCCAAAGAAAACCGACCAAAGTTGGTCAGTTTCATAAAAAAATTAAAAATAAAATATTTTGAAAAATCGACCAACTTTGGTATTTTTTTTGGACGGTTTTTTGACCGACCAAAGTTTGTCAGTCGACCTTGGTTGGTTTTTGTCGAATTTCTAGTAGTGTATCTGTATGGCATATCTTGTGAGGTGTATACGGATCATAGTAGTCTACAATATCTGTTATAATAGAAATACTTGAGTTTGAGACATGAAAAATGGTTGGAGTTGTTGAAGGATTATGATAATACCATTCTTTATCATCTAGTAAAGGCTAATTTGGTAGCGGATGCCTTGTGTAGAAAGGTGGAAAGTATGGGGATTTTAGCATTTATTCCAACTAGGGAGAGGCCTTTATTTATGGAAGTTCAGGCGTTGGACAACTGGTTGGTGAGTTTTGATATTTCAAAGCCAAGTAGAGTACTTGCTTGTGTTATTTTCGAGTCATTATTGTTTGAGCGCATTAAGGCTCGTCAGTATGACGATCCTAGTTGCTTGTCCTAAAGGACACGGTGTAATACGGTGGTGCTAAGAAGGTGATTGTTGATGATGACGGGGTATTGCAGCTTTATGGATGGAATTGTGTTCTTAATGTTAATGGCTTGAAAGAGTTGATTCTTGAGGAGGTTCATAGTTCGCTGTATTCTATTCATATAGGTGCTACGAGGATGTACCATGAATTGAAGAAGAATTATTTTTGGATGAGGATGAAGAAGGACATTATGGGTCATGTTGCACGGTGTTTGAACTCTTAACAGGTGATGTGTAAGCATCATTGATCAGGTGGTTTGCTTTAGGGGATAGAGATACCATAGTGGAAGAGGGAGCACATCCCTATGGACTTTATGGTAGGGTTTCCACGGACCTTATGGAGATGAGATGTTGTTTGGGTCATTGTGGACAGACTGACCAAGTCTGTGCATTTTATTTTGGTCATGACTTCTTACACATTAGAGAAGTTGGCTAAGATCTATATTAGGGAGGTTGTGGCAATCAATTCACATCGCATTTATAGAGAGCTGTGTAGCATGAGTTAGGCACGCAGGTGGAATCGAGTACGACATTTCAGCCCCAGACGGATGGGCAGTCAGATCAGACCATTCATATTTTGGAGGATATGTTGAGGGCCTGTGTTATTGAATTTGGTGGCCAGTGGGATCCGTTTTTCTGTTAGTAGAGTTTTCATACAACAATAACTACCATTCGAGTGTCCAGATAGATTCGTATGAGGCCTTATATGAGAGGTGGTGTTGTTCTCCAGTTGGTTGGTTTGAGCCTGGGAGGCTAGATTGTTGGGAACCGGTTTGGTTCGTGATGCTTTGGAGAAGGTGAAATTAATTCAAGAGCGCCATCGCACACCACAGTTAAGGAAAATGTTTTATGTTGATATGAAGGTTCGTGAAGTGTCTTTCATGTATGGTAAGAAGGTTCTTCCCAGAGTTTCGCCGGGCGTGATGAGGTTTCTGTGGATGAGCAACGTCACAAACCGAATTACCCTCTGAACGGTCTTGTGACGACACCTAGTCCCTACGACTAGGTAAGCCTAAAACTTGCAGAAAATAAGGTAAAACAATAATAGAAACAGTAAAGAAGAAGCAATACTATAAAAAGATTTTGCCGCTTGGCATTTACAGCTTTTACTTTCCCAAAACCTGGAACATCACAAAGTCACAAACTCTGAACTACTGTAGATCTATACAAGGAAATAAGGAAAATGTATCTATATATCTCCTATATATGTACTAGAGTAGGAAGGGGACTCGTGAGATCCTGCGGACGCGGCAGAATTACCTCGCGATCTCCTATGCAGCTGCTAAGATGCGCCTAGCCACTGTACTGTGTGCTGGTACCTAGATCTGCACATGGCGAAAACATGCGTAGCAAAGGGCGTGAGTACTCCATATTCGGTACTCCGTAAGTGCCAAGCGTCACCCCAGTCAAGTAGCGGCGAGGTCAGGTTGAGGCTCTACTGAGTTTTAAAACAAGTCAATATAAATTTAAAACAGTGAAATATAGATAAGCAATGATAAACATGATTAATGGAAACTGGAAGAATTAATAACAGAAAGAGAGCCCGCGACTCAGCATATCATATATCTCAACAGTAAATTTGCAATGCAGTACAAGGGGAAAGCTTCCGGATCTCAGTCCATAGTCCCAATTAAATATGCTATGCAGTACAGGGGGGAAGCTCCTGGATCTCCGTTCGTAGTCCCAATTTAAGTATGCGTTTCAGTACAGGGGGAAAGTTCCCGGATCTCGGTCCGTAGTCCAAATTTAAATATGCAATGCAGTACATGGGGAAAGCTCCCGGATCTCGGTCCGTAGTCCCAATTTACATATGCAATGCAGAATTATGTCGGATACGACTTAATTAAACAGTTCAGGAAAAGCAACAGGCAATAATAAAATAAAACTACCTAAATATGGTGCAAGTAGTAGCAAATAAGAGGAAATCAAGTAAGGACATGTAGGCATGCTTATTCTTAAGCTAACTACTCAATTAAGACACAAATCAATAATATAGGAATGAGAATGAGTGATTTCATGGAAGGAAAAATGGAATTTTAGCAACAATGACCCGTGTACGCACTCATCACCTCACGTACACGGCGTCCACGTAACAAAATCAGTATAAAAATGCCTAAGGGGAAGTCCCCAACACAGAGTTAGGCAAGCCACTTACCTTTAATGCGCTAATCAACTCAATACCACGCTCTTGCCACGAGTAATCGACTCCAGGTGGCCCAAATTTATTCAATTCGATTGCATAATGTAAATATCACTTCAAGGAAACAACATAGCTAATTATTTCTAAGCTAATACGCGAAATTAGGAAATTCGCCCAAAATTCCCCTATTCCCACGACTCGGAATCAGATAAAATTTATATTTCCCGAACACCCATTCGCTCATGAACTCACTCGAACAAGAAGCAACAAAATCCGACGTCTAAATCTCCCTAAATCCTCATATTTCTACTTGGGGAAATTTCATCCCAATTTCATGGTTTTTCATCCAATTTCATTGATTAGATTGAGGAAATTGATAGAGATTATTGATATAAAAATGGATTAAGGTTAGAAAACGTTACCTATGATTCTCCTCTTCAAATTCCACTAAAAATCGCCAAAGCCAAAGCTCTCAATCGATTTTGGAATTATGAATTCAAAACCCTCGGATTTTGGTATAACCAGCTCAGGTATTCCGCACCTGCGGTGCCGCACCTGCGGAAACACAATCGCAGGTGTGGAAACTCATTAAAAGACCTGGGGTAGCAGCTGCGGTGGCTAGGTGGTAGGTGCGGCTCTGCACCTACAGATACTCTTCCGCGCCTGTGAGTCGGGCCAGCCTACGCTATGTCCGCACATGCGTGCACCCCCTTAGCACCTGTGTGTCCGCACCTGCGGAAAAACCATCGCATGTGCGAGACACCAGAACCAGAATGGTTCAAAGGCTCTTAATGTTCCAAATTTAACGTTGGGCATCCGAAACAACCCCGGGGCCCCCGAGACCTCAACCAAACCCACCAACTGGCCCTAATACCTTGTTCAAACTTGTTCGAGTCTTAAAAACCCATCTCATAACATCAAAATCATCAATTATGCATAGATTCAAGCCTAAGAACTTATGAAACTTCTAGAATTCACATCTGATGCCGAAACACGTCAAAACTCATCTGAATGACCTCAAATTTTGCACACAGGTCACAATTGGCATTACAGGCCTGCTGTCACTTTCGAAATTCCATTCCGAGTCCGATATCAAAATTTCACCTATCGGCCGAAATTGCCGAAATTCTAACTTTCGCCAATACAAGCCTAAATTCTAACTTTCGCCAATACAAGCCTAAATCTACAACCGACCTCAAAAACACATTCCGAACACGCTCCTAACCCCGAAATCACCCAATGGACCTAAGGAAGTCAACAGAATTCCATTTCGGGTCCGTCTTCACACAGCTCTAGTTACGACCAGATTTCTAAAGCTAAATTCCACATTTATGGACTATGTGTCCAAAATCACTCTGGATTTCATCCCTCAACGCTCCGACAAGTTCCAATAACATAAATAGACTTGAGAGAAGTGCTTATTAGGGGATCGGGGTGCTAACTCTCAAAATGACCGACCAGTTCGTTACATCCTCCCCCTATTAAGAAAATCATTCGTCCTCGAACGAGTATAAAAACATACCTGAAGTCTGTGAAAAGATGAGGGTACTGACTCTGCATATCCTGCTCGGTCTCCCCAGTCACCTCCTCGACTGGCTGACCCCTCCATTGAAGCTTAACTGAGGAAATATTCTTCGATCTGAGCTTTCTGACCTGCCTATCCAATATAGCCACAGGCTCTCCAACATATGATAGATCCTTGTCCAACTGGATTGAGCTGAAATCCAAAACATTAGTCGGGTCACCGTGATACTTTCGGAGCATGGAGACGTGGAACACCGGATGAACCCCTGCTAGGCTGGGAGGCAGGGCTAGCTCATAAGCAACCTCCCCAACACGTCGTAACACCTCAAAAGGGCCAATAAATCTCGGACTCAGCTTGCCTTTCTTCCCGAACCTCATGACACCCTTCATAGGCGATACCCGAAGCAAAACCCGATCACTAGCCATAAATGCCAAGTCACGAACTTTCCGGTCCGCGTAGCTCTTCTTCCTGAACTGAGCTGTGCGAAGTCTTTACTGAATCACCTTCACCTTGTCTAGGGCATCCTGAACCAAGTCTGTACCCAACAATCGGGCCTCGCCCAGCTCAAACTATCCCACGGGAGACCTGCACCGCCTACCATACAAAGCCTCATACAACGCCATGTGAATGCTAGACTGGTAGTTGTTGTTATAAGCAAACTCTGCAAGAGGCAAGTATCGATCCCATGACCCTCCGAAATCTATCACACATGCACGAATCATATCCTCGAGAATCTGAATCGTGTGCTCGGACTGCTTGTCCGTCTGAGGATGAAAAGTTGTACTCAACTCTACCCTGGTGCCTAACTCCTACTGGATGGCTCTCTATAACCGTAAAGTGAACTGTGTACCTCCATCTGAAATGATAGATACTGGGATACCCTAGAGGCGAACAAATTCTCTGATATAAATCTCAGCCAACCTCTCAGATGAATATGTAGTCAGCACTGAAATGAAATGGGCTGATTTGGTCAGATGATCCACAATCACCCAAATAACATCATGCTTCCTCAAAGTCCAAGGAAGTCCAACCACAAAGTCCATGGTGATCCGCTCCCACTTCCACTGTTGAAGCTCAATCTGCTGAAGTAACCGTCCCGGTCTGTGATGCTCACATTTGACTTGCTGACAGTTGAGACACTTGGCTACAAACTCAACTATATGATTTTTCATCCTTCGCCACAAATAGTGTTGTCTCAGATCCTGGTACATATTCGCGGTACCGCGATGGATGGAATACCGCGAACTATGAGCCTCTTCAAGAATCAACTCCCGAAGCCCATCTACGTTGGGTACACAAATACGGTTCGGCATCCTCATCACCCCGTCATCACCTATGGTCATATCCCTAGCATCACCTTGTCGGACTCTATCCTGAAGAACCAAAAGGTGGGGATCATCATACTGGCGCTCTCTGATACGGTTATAAAGGGAAGATCAAGAAACCACACAAGCTAATACCCGACAAGGCTCAGAAAGATTCAATCTCAGGCTAAGGACTGAACATCTAAGGCTAGAGGCCTCTCAGCTGCATAAAGGTATGCCAGACTCCCCAAACTCTCCATCCGGCGACTCAAGGCGTCAGCCACCACATTAGCCTTCCTCGGGTGGTATAATATAGTGATGTCATGGTCCTTTAGCATCTCCAACTACCTACGCTGGCGCAAATTTAGATCCTTCTGTCTAAATATGTGCTGCAAACTCCGATGATCCATGAATATCTCATAGGGAACACCATATAAAGAATGACGCCATATCTTCAGGGCATGAACAATCAGTGCCAACTCGAGATCATGAACATGGTAGTTTTTCTCATGCACCTTGAACTGCCTAGACGCATAGGCTCACCCTACCGTCCTGCATCAACATCGCTCCCAGGCCAATCCTCGAAGCATCACAATAGACTTTATAAGACCCTAAACCTATGGGTAATACTAACACTGGGATGTAGTCAGGGCTGTCTTGAGCTTCTGAAAGCTCTCCTCACACTCCTCAGTCCATATAAAAGGTGCACCCTTCTGGGTCAGTCTGGTCATGGGCACTGAAATGGATGAAAATCCATCCAGAAAATGGCGGTAATACCTAGGAAAATCAAGGAAACTACGGATCTCAGTATCTGAGGATGATCTGGGCCAACTCTGTACCACCTCAATCTTCTTCGGATCTACCTTGATCCCATCCGAAGACACCACATGGCCTAGGAATGCCACAAAATCAAGCTAAAATTCACACTTAGAAAACTTGGCATACAACTTCTTCTCCCTCATTGTCTGAAGCACAGTCTTCAAGTGCTGCTCATTGTCCTCCTGGGACCGAGAATATACCATAATGGAATCAATGAACACAATGATGAAAGTATCAAGATAAGACCGAAATATGTTGTGCATCAGGTGCATGAAGGGCGCTGAGGCATTGGTAAGCCCAAATGACATAACAAGGAACTCATAGTGGCCATATCTGGTCCTGAAGGCAGTCTTCGGGATATCCGGCTCACAGATTTTCAACTGATGGTAACCTGAACACAGATCAATCTTTGAGAACACCCTAACACCCTATAACTGGTCAAATAGATCATCAATGCGAGGCAATGGGTACATGTTCTTCACTGTCACCTTATTCAGTTGCCATTAGTTAATACACATACGTATCGAGCCATCCTTTTTCTTCAGAAATAACACCGGAGCACCCCAAAGTGATACACTGGGCCTGATGAATCCCTTTTCAAGCAAATCCTGTAAGTTCTCCTTCAACTCCTTCAACTCAGGATGAGCCATGCGATAGGGAGGAACGGAAATGGGCTGAGTGTCCGGCAACAAGTCAATGTCGAAACAATGTCACTATCGGGCGGCATACCTGGAAGATCAACTGAAAATACATCAGGATAGTCCCTGACAACTGGAACTAACTCAACTGTAGGGGTCTCAGCACTAACATCTCTCACATAAGCCAAATATGCATCACACCCCTTTTCAACAATCCGCTGAGACTTATGAAAAGAAATGACTCAGCGAGGAGTATACGCTAAGGAACCTCTCCACTCTAACCTTGGTAATCCTGGCATAGTCAGTATCACGGTCTTGGCGTGACAATCAAGAATAGCATAGTAGGGAGACATCCAGTCCATACCAACTATAACATCGAAATCTACCATACTGAGTACGAATAAATCAGCTCTTGTCTCAAAAACACTGATAACAATCAAACATGACCGATATACGCAGTCCACAATAGGAGAATCTCCCACCGGAGTAGAAACATAAACGGGGAAACTCAAAGAATATCCAGATATCCATAGATGTGAAGCAAAATAATAAGACACATACGAATATGTAGAACTTGGGTAAAGTAATACCGATGCATCCCTATGACAAACGGTAACAATACATATGATGACTGAATCTGAAGCAATGGCCTCGAATCGGGCCGTAAGAGCATACTACCTCGCCTGGCCTGGCCTCCCCTTCTAGAGCGACCTCGACTTCCCCGACCTCCACCTCGAGCTGCCTGAGGTAGTAGTGTAGCGGCTGGGGCTGGAAGAATAGCTAGGGGACCTAGTGGAAGACGTGGGGCCTGATAAGTCTGAGGTGGTGAACCCCTCGTCGTTCTACGGAAATCTATGATCATATGACGAGGGTCACCATACTCAAAGAAACCCCTCAGAGGACGTGGTGGCCGTTGCTGACTTTGAACTGGCATGCTGGACTGGCCAGTGATAGCACCCCGAGCAGGAGGCACCCAAGATACTGGTGGTGCATAATAAGGCTCATGAGGTCTAGGAGGAGCTGTAATACCACTGGCTGCTGGGAGAGCTGAATGAATTGGGCGACTAACAAAACCCCTACAATAGCGTGCTGCTGGTGTACAGGCTCCTGAAAAATGACCAGTCTCTCGAGACCTCTTGGCCTCTCTCTCCTCCCTGTCCTGGGCTAACATAGTCTCAATCCTCTAGGCAATACTCACGGCCTGCTGGTAAGTAACATCGGTCTCCATCTCTCTGGCCATGTTGGTTCGAATACTAGGGTGGAGTCCCTTAATAAAGCGTCGAACCCTCTCTCTGACAGTGAAAACCAAAGCTGGTGCATGGCGAGCCAAATTACTGTAATGGACTACATACTCTAACACAGTCATGGTACCCTAGCGTAGCTGCTCAAACTCCGCACGCCAAGCATCCCTGAAGCTCTGAGGGACAAACTCAAGTAAGAACATCTCGGAGAACTGAGCCCAAGTAAGTGAAGATTCCTCGTCCGGACTACTAGGCTCAAAAGCACGTAACCACTGATAAGCTGCTCCACTCAGTTGGAAATCAGTGAAAGAAACCCCACTCGTCCCCACAATACCCATAGTGTGGAGAATGCGATGACACCCCTCGAGAAAACCCAGGGCGTCATCTCAAGATGATCCGTTGAACTCATGTGGGTGGTACTTCTTGTACCTCTCAAGTCGGAGTTGCTGCGCCTCAAGAACAGCTATCCTCATCTCATGCTGAGCTGAAGCTGCTGGCGGCATAGGAATATACTCTGGAACCTGCCCAATATGAACCCTTTGCTCAGGAGTACGGCTGCGGGAGTCTGTGTCCCTCCCCCGGCCTGGGATGTAGCTGGAGCTATCGGGAGTAGTCCCGCCTGAGACAGAGCACTGAAGGCACTCAAGAACTGAGCCAATGTCTCCTGGAGGTCTGGATTAACAGTAGGGACCTCCTGTGCCACTCCAACTATAGCTGCTGGGGGCTCCTCTGCCTCTGATCTAGCCGATGCTCGGGCTGCACCGCGTGCTTGTCCTCTTCCCCGGCCCCTGCCTCTGGTGGCTCTGACTGGGGGCTCGAGTGCCTGGTCATTAGTACGTCCGGTACAGGTACGAACCATATGCATGCAAGAATAGAATATAATTTAAGAATTTGATGACAGTAACTAGCCTGATAAAGAATTCCAAAGGATTTTATTGTTCTTAACAGTTACATAGACTCTTGAATATTGATACGGACGTCTCTGCAACGATCCACGAGACTCTAATAAATCGGCTTGTGATTTGTGACTCCTATTAACCTAGATGCTCTGATACCAACTTTTCACGACCTAAATTACCATCCAAACGGTCTCGCTATGGCACCTTGTCCCCATGACTAGGTAATCCTAAAACTTGCGAAAAATAAGGCAAAACAATAATGGAAATAGTAAAGAAGAAGAAATACTATAAAAAAAATTTGCCGCTCAGCATTTACAGATTTTACTTTCCAAAACCCGGAACATCACAAAGTCACAATCTATGAACTACTGTATCTCTATACAAGGAAATAAGGAAAGTGTATCTATATATCTCTTATATCTGTACTAGAGTTGGAAGGGGACTCGTGAGATCCTGCGGACGCGACAAAATTACCTGGCGGTCTCCTATGCAGCTGCTAAGATGCGCCTAGCCACTGTACTGTGTGCTGGTACCTGGATCTGCACATGGGGAAAACATGAGCAGGAAAGGGCGTGAGTACTCCACATTCGGTACTCAGTAAGTAGCAAGCCTAACCCTAGTCAAGTAGTGACGAAGTCAGGTTGAGGCTCTACTGAGTTTTAAAACAAGTCAAAATAAATGTAAAATAGTGAAATATGGATAAGCAATGATAAACAAGATTAATGGAAACTGGAAGAATTAATAACAGAAAGAGACCCCTCGGCTCAGCACAACATATATCTCAACAGTAAATTTGCAATGCAGTATAAGGGGAAAGCTCCCGAATCTTAGTCCGTAGTCCCAATTTAAATATGCTATGCAGTACAAGGGAAAATATCCCGGATCTCCATCCATTGTCCCAATTTAAATATGCGTTTCAGTACAGGGAGGAAAGCTCCCGGATCTCGGTCTGTAGTCCCAATTTATATATGCAATGTAGTACAGGGGGAAAGCTCCTGGATCTCGGTCCATAGTCCCAATTTGAATATGCAATGCAGAAGTATGTCGGATACGACTTAATTAAACATTTCAGGAAAAACAATAAGCAAGAATAGAATAAAACTACATAAACATGGTGAAACTAGTAACAAATAAGAGGAAATCAAGTAAGGACAGGTAGGCATGCTTATTCTTAAGCTAACTACTCAATTAAGACAAGAAACAATAATATAGGAATGAGAATGAGTGATTTCATGAAAGGAAAATGGAATTTTAGCAACAATGACCCGTGTAAGCACTCGTCACCTCACGTACACGGCGTCCACGTAACAAAATCAGTATAAAAAAGCCTAAGGGGAAGTTCCCAACACAGAGTTAGGCAAGCCACTTACCTTTATTGCACTAATCAACTCAATACCACGCTCTTGCCACGAGTATCCGACTCCGGGTGGCCCAAACCTATTTAATTCGATTCCATAATGTAAATATCACTTGAAGGAAACAAAATAGCTAATTATTTCTAAGCTAATATGTGGAATTAGGAAATTCGCCAAAAAAGTCCCCGGGCCCACGACTCAGAATCGGGTAAAATTTATATTTCCCGAACACCCATTTGCTCATGAACTCACTCGAATAAGAATAAACAAAATCCGACGTCTAAATCTCCCTAAATCCTCAGATTTCTACATAGGGAAGTTTCATCCCAATTTCATGATTTTTTATCCAATTTCATTGATTAGATTGAGTAAATTGATAGAGATTATTGATATACAAATGGATTAAGGTTAGAAAACGTTACCTACGATTCTCCTCTTCAAATTCCACTGAAAATTACCAAATCCCGTGCTCTCAATCGATTTTGGAGTTATGAATTTCAAACCCTCGGATTTTGGTATAACCAGCCCATGTATTTCGCACCTGCAACACTGGAATCGCATTTGCGGAAACACAACGCAGGTGTGGAAAATCATTAAAAGACCTGGGGTCGCACCTGCAGTGGCTGGGTTACAGGTGCGGCTCCGCACCTGCGGATACTCTTCCGCGCCTGCGAGTCGGGCAAGCCTAAGCTACGTCCACACCTGCATGCACCCCCTTCGCACCTGCGGAAAAACCATCGCAGGTGCGAGACACCAGAACAAGAAACGGTTCAGCTGCTCTTATGGTTCCAAATTCACCCGTTGGGCATCCGAAACAACCCCGAGGCCCCCGGGACCTCAACTAAACCTACCAGCTGACCCTAATACCTTGTTCAAACTTTGTCGAGTCTTAAAAACACATCTCATAACAGAAAAATTATCAGTTATGCATAGATTCAAGCCTAAGAACTTATGAACTTTCTAGAATTCATATCCGATGCCGAAACACGTCAAAACTCATCCGAATGACCTCAAATTTTGCACAAAGGTCCCAATTGACATTATGGACCTGCTGTCGCTTTCAGAATTCTATATCGAGTCCGATATCAAAATTTCACCTATCGACCGAAATCGTCAAAATTCTAACTTTCGCTAATACAAGCCTAAATCTACAACCAACCTCGAAAACACATTCCAAACATGCTCCTAACCCCAAATTCATCCAACGGAGCTTACAGAGTTGACGAAATTCCATTCCGGATCCGTCTTCCCATAGCTCTAGCTACAGCCAGATTTCTAAAGCTAAATTCCACATTTATGGACTATGTGTCCAAAATCACTCCGGATTTCATCACTCAACACTCCGAAAAGTTCCAATAACATAAATAGACCTGGTAGAAGCGGTTATTAGGGGATTGAGGTGCTAACTCTCAAAACGACCGACCGGGTCGTTACAAGCAAGTTGAGTCCTTAGTATATCGGTCATTTTGAGTTGTTATAGAGGGTTGGTAGGATTTCGTATAGACTTGATTTTACACCCAGCTTGTTGGGAATTTATCCGGTGTTCCATGTATCCATTCTTATGAAGTATCATAAAGATCAGTCACATATGTATCAGTTCGATGCAGTTGGAAGAAAACTTGGCTTTTGAAGAAGAGCCGGTGGCCATTTTGCATCTGCAATTTCAGAAACTGTTGAAGAACATTGCATTAGTGAAGGTTCAATGGAGAGGTCTACCGGTTGATGAGTCAACTTGGGATATCAAGCATGACATGAGGAGTTTATATCTTCATGTTTTCGGCCCTCGTGTATGATTCTAGACCCCTGCGAGGATACCTGTTTTTAAGAAGGGGAGGATATAACTACCCGACCGGTTTCTTTGTGTATGTAAGCCCTATTTACCTATTTTATACTTATTTTATATGTGTTTTTTGTTTTATGTATTTCAGAGATGGTTGGTTTAGTTACAGGAAGGTTCAAGAGGAATTTGAAACACTTAGTCTCATTTTGAAAGCTTAAGTTGTAAGAGTTGACCGAGTATTGAATTTTTAGTAGACGACCTCATATTTCCTTTTTGATTATTCTAATAGGTTCTCATGGTGGTTCATGGACTTGGAGGTATGACCAGATTTGGATTTGGTGGATTCTAGGTTGATTTGTCTCTATTTGGCAAAAGTTGAAAATTTTAAGATTTGGAAGGTTGATATGTTTGACCTGCAGTGACTTTGAGGCTATCAAGTTTGGATTGTTGTTCCGTGAATTAGAATAAGTTCTTTATGTTATTTGTTACTTTTGTGAAAAATTTGAGGTCATTCCGAGTTGGTTAAGCGTGGTTCAACATTAGTTTGGAAATTGGAAGTTTCAATACTTTATTGAGCTTGAATCGGCCATTGATTCATTCTTTTGATATTAGTCGTTGGACCATCCAGACAAGTTTGGATAAGGTATTGGGATTTGTTGGAATGATTAGATAGGGTTTCGGGGAGCTCGAGACTGTTTCCTGGTGATTTCTAATCATTTTTTCTTAGTTTTAGATTGCTGGTTTTCTGGTGTATAATAGTGCTTTGTGACCGCGGAGCTTCTCGTGCAATCACGAAGAAATGGATATGCTTTGTGTTCATGATGGGTGTGTCGCATTCGTGGATAGAAGGGAGGCTCAAGTATCACGTGCGCGTTAGCGTGGCGCCTGGCAGTGGAGTTGCCTTTGCGTTCACGGAGCAAGGCTCATGTTCGCCTAGGCAAGGAATCCAGTGCTTCACATTTGCAATTGGACTCCCACGTTCATGATGAAGGGCTGAAGCAAAACAGGAACTTGGCATTCGCGATCGCGAAGGAGGCCTTGCAATCGCGAAGGGTATAATTGGGCAACACACTTCATAATACTATTTTGGGATTTCGCCCACTCTTTCATAAATTGAACCCTGGACTTCGAGAGGTGGAGATTTGGAGACAAAGATCACGACTACTTTAAAGGTAAGAAATTTTTATTTGTATTTGACTTTATTTCGTGATTTTTCCATGGATTTCTACACCTAAAAGCTTGGATTTTAGAGTAAAATTTTGGGAGATTTCGGCAAAACTGTTGGAAATCGAATAATTGAGATTCAAACCCCAATTGGGAATTGATTTTGGATGAAACTTATATATTTGGACTGCTATTGGAATGGGTGTTCGAGATTTTTGAGTTTTGTCAGGTTCCGGGATGAGGGCCATGTTGACATTTTGGATTGACTTTGCGTATATGTATAAAGATCCAAGCTATATTGTTTGCTCTTGTTTCATATAGCTTTATTTGATGTTAATGAGTTACTTTTGACTAGATTTGGACCATTTAGAGTTGAACTGGATGATTAGGTAATTTGTGCTTGATTTGAGTTTGTTGGGCGGAGGTAAGTCTCTTGTCTATGAATTCTCCCCATAGGTGCCTTGATTTCTACTTAAATCATTATTTAAGAGATGCGTATATTCGAGATGACGAACGTATATACGTAGATAGTGCTTGGACCATATTTGGTATTTGTTGACTTCAATTGTGCTTTATTTACTTATGTGAAGTTGCTACCCATGTTCAAATTGATTCGTTGACTACGTGATAGTTTTCACTTATGAATAAGGAGCCTGCCTAGGTTATGACTTGTTGATTTGATATGATGGTTATAGTGCCATGTTGGACTTTATTATAAATTCAGAAGTCATATATTTTTTTTACTTGCTCCATAATTTCTATGGTTTCTATGGCCTAATTAGCTTAGTAAAATAATATGATTAAGCTAAAAGTATGCTAGGTAGCTTATTGAGCGTTATGAAAAAATGAATTCTATTATTTGCCATAGCTATCACTTAGCCATTTTTGCTTTAATCTGCATTCTTATTCTCGTGTATTGTGCTTCTTTATTATATCGTTTCTTACACATATGCATGAGTGGATGGTGGTTGTTGATAAAAGATGAGGATCTTAGAACTACGGGCAATTGAGCGGATATTGGTACTAATTATTGGATTGATCGTGTTCTAATTTGATCGGGTTGTGTGCCACAACAATTGATGGATGATCATTAAATATAAAATAATCGACGCTTAAATTATGGATATGTCCTTCCGCAATCGTGTGATTACCCGTGTTACCTTGGGCCTTGTGAGTGTAGGAACCTGTAAAATTTTAGTGCTTGTTGGACTCGTGACCTATGTCACGATGTGCTTTGAGTTGTTGATAAAAATGGTCTTGAGCATGGATATTTATATTTCTTTAGACTCACGCTATTGAAGTAAGTATAGTTGACTGGTATCAGTTCCACTCGAGAATTGAGATAACTGTTATTTTATTTGATTCTGGTTATTTGAAAAGCATGCCTAAATTTCATATGAGTTGTATTTTGCGCTTGCATACTTGTTGATGATATCATGTCTATGTTTCTGTTGTATTATTCTCTCACCTGCTTATTTGACTGCTAGTGAGTGCCGGAGTTGACCCCTCGCCACTACTTATTCGAGGCTGGACTTGATACTTACTGGGTACCGTAGTCTGTACTCATACTATGTTTTTGTACATTTCGTACAGGTTCTGAGGTTGGTGCGAGTGCTACTCAAAAAGACAATAGGTGGATGCCTGGAGATTTCGTGGTTAGCTGATATACTTGGCCGATTCACAACACATGGAGTTCAACCCCCCCCCCCCCCCCCCCCC
>ML366002.1:72859-91464 GCA_005239505.1 Nicotiana paniculata
CAACCCCCCCCCCCCCACGTTGCTCTTACGTCTATCTATTTTACTAAGTCAGATAGTGTATTCAGATGATTTCTCATACTCTCATTAGATGCTTGTGATTATTGTGACATCCGATTTTGGATGATGTTGGCAGTTGTGGTCGTGTTTATACCCTGCCTTGGATATTCTATTTGTGATTATCATATTGGGATTATTCTATTTCCTTATTATATTGTGTACTTTGTTAAGGTTAATTTATGTGCTTTAGAGTTTTATTTGTTATTGTGTTGGCTTGCCTACAGAGTGGGTTATGTGCCCATCCAAAGATTGCAGATTTGTACCAGCTCTAGCTTTGGCATCAGCCATCTCTTAAACTCGAATAGTTTGTCGCTTTCTCCATTTTCAGGTCCTTTTTTCTTGCCCTATTCTTTTCCAACTAGTTCAATTAAGTATTTTTTAGGACTTTCTGTTTTTCGTTTATGTTCTTGTAAGCTAGGGATTTTTCGGATTCCTTTGGTTTGGTGATATACCGATTAGGGCTAGGGTTAAGATTTTGATTTTACGCTTGGTATCACGAGGGGGGGGGGGGGGGGGGGGNGGGATTTTTAGGTGGAGTTAGATTTTTTTGTTACTGTAGAAGATATCTTGGGCTTTTTTCTCTATCTCCATATTTAATTTTAATTTTAGAGATTTTTCATAAGATTTTGTTTATTTGATAGTTTAACTTTTGTTTATTATTAAGTTTATGTTATCCCCTAATTTTGGGCATGGGTGTGTTTTATCGACTTTGAAGGAATTTTATTATGGAGAGAATGTTTAGTTTTGTAGTTGAAGATCCTGTATTCTCCTGATATTAATCATATGTGATTTTTGCACATACGCTTGAAGGATTCTCCTATTAGACAAACCATACCACTTGTAACCAATGTTATGCAAGCTAAAAAATCAAACCCAACAATTAGATAAGAAGAAAAATGTTGGACGTTAAAAGAGCTAAATATCTATTACTAATATCATTGAGTATAATTCTCTTTTTCTTTTCAACTCCAATCCAGAGTTCAGGACCTATCAATATCTTAGACTGAAACATAATTATATCTTCCTTATTTGGTGCGATGTTGCTATAAACAGGTAGGAAATTGGAGTCTCATGTAAGCCTAGAATGCTGAACTAAAAGAGTTACTCTGGCCAATCATTAAAAAAATTTATTATAGAACTCCAATTAACAAACTTGCATAGAAGCTAGCACTGATTGTGCTACATCAAGTTTTTGTTGTACCTTTTCTTAGCTATTTACATTGTGAGTTTACTTTTTTTTTCTTGGGATTTTCTATTAGATAAATTACTATATTGTCATAAAGTTATTTGATACGTGTTAGTACTACGCTTAAAGTGTTCTCTTGGAATTTAGTACTGAAATATTCAGCTTGGTTTACTATTATAATATTGTATACCATGTAATTGTACTTTCCTGATAGCGTCCTTGTTATTTTTCTATATGCTTATATCATCTTGCTATATAACTATCCTAAGGCATGGCTACTATAATTTGCCTTGCTTTTCCTTGTTTGAGTGATGAAATTTCTCCTTTTTGATAAAGAAAAGAGTAAATCTGAAATTACACTTCTCTTGGAAGGATCTGAGAATAGATGCAGTTGGTGTTTGTGTGTTCATCTCGGAGGTAATGATTGTACACGCTTAGTTGAGACTATCGAGCAGAAAGTCTCAAATAATTTTGTGTGTGCTGATAGTTGAGACCCTTGGTTTAAATTCATTTCTTGGATAAGTTCATCATTTGGCTAAGTATTATCTGTTAAAATTTTCTTTGTTAGCTAAATATTTCTTGTCAAAAGACAAGAAGATTGAAACATGACATTTGGTTCATTGTATACATTTTAATAGCCCTCTTTTAATCTGAGTGCATTTGTGGATACAAATAAATGAAACACTTACCGAAAAGATTCCCTTACTCCAAATCTTTTCTAAGTTAAGTTACTTAAAAAGGTTGGATAACTTTCACTTTAATATAATTAGTGGGCTCTGATTCTACTTATAGTTTTTAATGTGTCTGCAACTCTCCGGCCTAATGTCACTAGAAATTTCTAATTTAATCACTATATTTCCATTTTGTTAGGTTTGCAATTGGATTATCTCCTAGGAACAAGTTATTTTATTGTGATATATATGGCTTTCTTGAAGGTATATCCATTTGTTTATCTTCTTGTCCTTTTATCATTGTTTCTTTTTGTTTTTACTTACACGTGCATGAAAATAGAGATAGTAACCGTCGCAACAAACCAATTGGCACGCGATCTGGGGGACGGTTCTAAAATCTTTGTAACAGTCCTATCGCAACGGATTTTCTATCTATGGCAACGAATTTCCGACCGTTGCAATAGCTCTATTTTCTACTAGTGACCCAAATGAACAGCTCGATAGCCTTATAACGCGATATCACAACAAGACCAATAATGCAACTAACTTGAATGGAAATAGTCGAAGAGTATTAAAATATATGTAAAGCATGAAAAACATATTACATGAAGCAACAAGACGTAAGTAAATAGTTCTACTCGCATGCTTAATCCTAAACAAACACACATACACTATTCATCTTGCATATATGCCGCCCCAACATATAGAACATATAGAAATTAGACACAATTACATACTAATTTCTCCAAATCAAGGTTAACCAAGATTCTTACTTATTTTTGGCAAAATTCAACAATTCAACACAATTTTTCCTTTCAAACAACCCATATGCCACCCGAATCTAGTAAAATACTACTCAAACAAGTCAAGATAAGATTTGGGAACTACTCTAGTATAAAAAATATTTGATCTTTATCATATTTGAAAAAGTCAACAAAAAGTCAACCCAGACTTACATGGTCGAAATCTAAAACTAAGACCAAATCCTAATTGTCCGTTCACCCTTGAGTCTAAATATATGTTTTGTTCGAGATCCAACCTCGAACCGATATCTAAATCTATGAAATATAAAATCCTAAGTTTCTACCCAAAACCTACTTCAACTCTATGAAGTCTTAGGTTTACTAGTGAAAATATATTTAAAAGTAATATAAGTTGAACAAAAATAATTTAAAGTTACTAACCTATGAAGTTGGGAAGAAATTGCTCTCCAAAATTGCCTTTATGTGGAGTCTATGCCTCAAATATTGAATGAAATGAGCTAAATCCCCAAACCTATGCTTTTTATCCTGCTGCAGGTATCGCAATTGTGAACTCTTATTCGCAAATGTGATGTTCGCAAAATCTAATAGTTGATCGCAAATGTGAACCATCCTCTGAGCTTCAGATCTCGCAATTTCAACACAAGTATCGCAATTGCGACAGTCGAAAATGCGACAATCGCAAATGCGACAAAAGCTTCGCAAATGCGAGCTGAATGCGAAGCTGCCCCTATTCCCCCTACGTTGCTAATGCAAGCCATCTATCACAAATACAAGACCTGCATTTGCACACAGACCATTGCAATTGTGATGTCTGCAACACCAACACACTCAATTCTCAATAAATATGTTTGGAACCCATCAAAAACTCACCCGAGCCCATCGACCTCTAATCCAAATGTCCATAGTACTTCAATCATATCATACGAGCTCGCTTGTAAGCTGAATACATCAAAATATTATATACAATCAAGAAGAAAGTATCAATACTCAAAGATTTCAAAGCTCATAACTTCAAATTTCAACTTTTCTCAGTAAGCGTCGAATGGCCTCAGTTCACCTGGGATCCAAACCAAACATGCAGAGTGATTTAAAAAGATCCTAGCTATGGCTAGATAAGAGGATACAGACAAATGAACAGATCATGCAAGATAAACATAGTGATAGATAAGGAGCCAGTGCGAGACGTAAGTTAAGACAAATGAAATGAACCAAGAAATATTACGCGGAATATTGATATGAGAATGGGCCAACGGATAGTTAGTAGTTGATTCAAGAAGAGCCTAGCTATGGCTAGACAAGAGGATACAAACAAATCAACAGATCATGTAAGATAAACATAGTGAACCCTACCATAGTAAATTCAGTCTCGTAGATATGACATCGTGACCCTTGAGAAATATTCAGATAGGAGTTGGGTTAGTTAAATGTACCGTATGAGTATTATGAAAATAAAAGAGAATTCCACTGGAAAGACAATCAAAATATCAGTTCAGAAGCAACCCTACAAGCACAAGGGTGTGGAGGTAGGTAACTACGGATAATTATAGGCGAGAAAGGATATCATAAGTCATGTCAAGTATACCATGTAATAAGCTCGCAACTTTACAAACGCCAGAGGGTCCTCCCTAAGTACTAGAATGAAAGACTACCTGAGGAAATAAGGAAGAAGACTTCAACCTAAGCATGGTAACTTGACGGAGAAATGGCCATGTGAAAATAGTCTCACTAAAAAATTGTATGCACTCCGAAAGAAAGTGGCACCTATTGTGGCTAATGAACATGGAGTAAAATTGAAAGTAATATTCGAGACCATACGAATTAAACAAAACTTACGGCATGCATGGAAACTAAGATAAGCCAAGTATGCATGCAACAAGGGGGCAAAAAGACCAGGAAAAGTAGTTGCCTACGTTTAACGAAAGCTGAGATTGAACGAAAGGAATTATTTGATCAATGATCCAAAGTTAGTTACATTGTGAAAGAACTTATGATTTTGAAGTACTATCCATACATTATACGCTGACGATCATACAGCCGTAGAAGACGCCGGTATAAGTTAAAAGAAAAACTGAGTCCAGGGCAAAGACAAAGGATTGAATTGTTCGAATATTGTATCATGGATATTCCATAGAGTCCATGAAAGGCTAAAATAATAACTAATACCAGGAGCCACATATCGGAATATAGCTTAAGCCTACATAAAGGCTGATTAGAAGGAAGATGAAACTAAAGAGTTACATCAACTATGTAAATCAGGAGTCTGACTATTGGACCCAAAAAATTATAGAAATCGTGATTGAGAACATAGAGAAATAACTCTTAATATCAGAGGTATAAGAGAGATAGTACAACAACCATATTCTATAATGGCTCTACGATAGAGCCAGTTAGAAGAGTACCAGCTTCATAAGAAGTCAATATGAAGCTCCCACCATATTGTGTATGCGCCAGAGGTGCAAGTATTATAATAAAGCTTCAAGTTGTGGATGTGAATCATATCTATGTGGAAGGGGGGTTATGAAAGAGAGAGAAGATATGATGAGAGAATTTTAGGGTATGTAAGGTAAAGGTGAACAACGTACGAGATACTCGGGTGCAGAAGGTTGTGAATAATGCATACTTCAAATAGAAGGCTAGAAGCATTGGGATTCAGTATCCAGGAATGATAGTGGTGTCATTAGTGGCATATATTTCATCCTATGGTCTCTAGGTATCAAGAGGTCTAGTTAAAAGAGTAAATAAGAGTTTGAGATGATGTGATGTCTCACTTGATGTTCTAGAATAACATAAGGAAATATGTGGTGCAAGCAAGTTGAAGGAAGGTTGCTGGTAGTATAAATGGATATGTGCAGGTCGCAATCTAAAGTATGGTAAAGCGACAAATGTTTAGGAAGAAATGAGTAAAGATAAGGAAAGGAAGTGAGAAGGTGACGAGAATGGATAAGTCCTCGGGATTAAGCCCATGAAAACAAGAGAGCTAATGGTTTCTCTAAGTTGTAGAAAGTTCAGTATAGCCTGAATGAACTCAAAGAAGTCTAAATCTAATAGCATTTAGAAGAGATGGAATGTTGCCCTGGTAGTAGAATGTATGTGTAATTGTGATAGATAAAGGATGATGTTTCAGCCTTCGATCGAGTAATAATTTGAAGAAAAAAAAGGGGAGATTTCATGAACGACACAGAATTAGAATACCCCCGATCATAAGATGAATCATGTTGGGATACTATGAAATATGATTATCGAAGTATAGTATCGCCCCTAGGTGGATTAGGCAAGTCACCTCTGATATCCCCCGATGAGACGTAAGCCCTAGTGGAAATCTATTATGTAAGAAGTTTCAAGTTATTAGTGGTAGATTGTAGAACGACATTGAGGTGAATCAACAATGGATAGATAAAAAGTTACGAAGTATGAGATGATATTAGGCCATCAGTCTTAAGATGAATACTATTGAAGAAGAGTTAAAGGACTTAGATTTGTACATATAGGATAAGAAACAAGAATAACATGGAGTTTGGTAGCAGACCTTAGTAATGATAAATCGAATTAAGAGTTATGGTATAGTATGAACTACCTATATGTAGTAAGGTTATGCGGATATATAACCTGGTCTATGAAGTAAGATATAACAATATTCGTATGTTCGACAAAGTACAGAGCGAACAACTTTAGTATATTTATAGATGCCCAGAGGGAAGTCTTGTAAAGATCTGTATATGTTACAAAGTGAGGCCTAAAGATTGGCTAAAAACTGGAGGAAAAAGGATAGAAGAATCGCATAGGCGCACTAAGAAGATCAAATTCGTACAAGCTGCATGATAGAAGGTAGCAACAGTTATGATAAGGGAAGGATTCCGACCACAAGTCGTGGTGTGAGAAAGATGCATAAAGGGGGGAATTCCCTAGCCTTTAGATTTATTCAAAGAATAGTTTCCTAGATTGCAAGAAGAGTACTAAAGTATTTGGAAGACATAGGTTATAAAAATGATACGTACATAAGTCAACATTCGAGAATGAATGTTCCAAAGGTGGGAATGATGTTCTACCCCATGTGTTCGTACGTGGAAGTACGCCATAAGTAAATTAATAGAAGCTCGAAAATGAGATGTTACGTCCCGCATTTTCGTACGTCAAAGTTTCATCATAATTTAATCGACGCAGACTCGGGAATGATATTATTTTTGAGGTTATAAGAATTTATGCGATTAATATGTACGTGCTGTGATGATTAAAGGGTAAACAAATCAAAGAAAATATGTTTCGTTTAAGGTTGTCAATTTGGGATAATAATACGTTACGAGCTATAACACCCGACATTTATGGACTAGTTCCATACAAGGTACCACATGATCATGATAGTAGGGTACATAAAGTGTGTTAAACGTGAGTATTATTTTAAATTGTTTGAGATAATTCTTAATTATGTGGGTAATTTGTTAATTATTTGTTAATGGGAAATTAATAAGTTAATTAAGAAATTGGTGGATAATTAATTAAGGTCTTTGGATAAGACTAAGGATCCCCAATGTGGCAGCAAAATATGCCCAAATTAATGACTCTTAATTCATATGATAATGGGTCACATTTAGAGGCTAAGTCATCACCTTAGTGGGACCCACAACCACTAAGGTATAAGACCTCTAATTCACGAAGAGAGGTGGGTTAGAATTAACAAAGTAACGAATCTTCAACAAAAATTTCATACGAAGTTATACTGCGTAATAGTAACAGGAATTGAAATTCTAAGAGAGCATGGTGCAATCTTTCTCGAGAATATTATACGGGTTTTTCCCTACTTCAATCAACCGTTACTTGTTTTGTCACAATTGTCGTGTGTTAGAGGGATTGTCAAAAGAATCAACTCAGGTATGTCAAGGCTATCCTTCTTTCTTTTTGGCTTGATCCATACGATACAAACAAAACGAGCTAATGCACAACTTTCATAAACGACTCTATTCATAGAAATGCTAGAGGTGCCTATGTTCTTGATTCCACATGTGTCCTATTATTCTATCATCTTTTCATGAGTCTCAGAAAATATGTAAGTTGATAAATTTTATATCATGATATTAATCAAAGACATACTAATCTTATGACATTCTGAGAAATCTTATTAATGTACTTGTTATGCATTTCATTCATTTATACATGCACATTGACCTGTGACTAGATGACGTTATATATACGTATATATATGTATATATATTTATATGGGATATGGGAAAGGTTACATTATTATATATGCATCACCACATGATTAGATGGTATACATTGATAATTTTTCCCACAGTGGCCGAGATGATATGATGGGATGCCCTCAGAGGCTTGATGATGTTATGTACACATATACCTATGCATGGTATGAAAATTATACGCATATGCATGGCATTGTAAATATTAATTAGTCTTGTACTCCATGTTTCTCTCATGTCTATTGTTTACTTATTTTCATTCCTTAACTACTCGGTAGATTTTTTGTATTGACGTCCCTTTTGATTGGGGACGTTGTGTTTCATGCATGCAGGTCCCGATAGACAAGTTGAGAGTCCTACAAGTAGGCTATCAATTTAGCAGAAAGTGTTAGTGCACTCCATTTGCTCCGGAGTTTCTTATTTGGTCTGTATGATTTGGACATGTATTGATCACCATGGCGGGGCCCTGTCCCGACCTTTATGGTATTTATCTACTCTTAGAGGCTTGTAGACATATGTCATGTTTGTCAAAGATTGTCTGGCCTTGTCGGCCTATGTTCAGTTGATGGACGGTCCTTTTGGTATTATAGGCATGTCTTGTGTATAAGTTGGTATTACATGTTTTATTCTAATTATCTCAAAGCAGCCTTTCCGTCTCATTTACCCATAATAGTATGATACGAAGAGATATGTTATGTTGGTACTCGCTTGAGTAAGGTACTGGGTGCCCTTTGCGACCCATCGGTTTGGGTCGTGATAGGTCCATCTTCGTGACACTTAGGTGAATATAATATCGTGAGTTATGAGCCTCCTCAAGGATCAACTCCCTCAAACCAACAACATTTGGAACAAAAATTCGGCCCTGGAGCTGCATAACACCATCATACCCAATCACAACGTTCCTAGAACCACCCCATTGAATTCAGTCTTTCAGCACCAACAAGTGAGTATAATCAAATTGGCGATCCTTGATTTGGTTCAACAAATGCGATTGTGCCACACCACAATCAAGAACCCTAGTAGGCTTAGAACTATCCAATCTCATGAATCTATTATCCAAGGCATGAACATATATATCCAATGGCCTCTCTATTGCCGGTAAAAATTCTAAACTACCCATGCTCGCTGCCTTCCTATTCAAGGCGTCGGCCACCATATTAGCCTTCCCTGGATGATGTAATATAGTGACATCATAGTCCTTCAACAACTATTCAGATATTTTTCTTGAATAGATGCTCAGGACTCGAATGATCAGTGTAAACCTCACATGACATTCCATACAAGTGGTGTCTCCAAATATTGAGCGCATACACAATAGCTTCCAACTCCAGATCATGCTCTAGATAGTTCTTCTCATGGACCTTCAACTTACGAGAAGCATAGGCAATCACCCTACCGTCCTATATCAATACTGTTGAAATTCCAATATGTATAGCGTCACAATACATAATATAAGGCCCGAGCTTTGGGAAACACCAATACTGGGCTGTAATAAAAGAAATCTTGAGCTTTTGAAAGCTCTCCTCGCACTCACCAGACCATCAAAAAGAGCACCCTTTTGAGTCAACCTGGTCAACAGGGATGCGATAGCTGAAAACCCTTCACAAAACGACGATAATAACCCACCAAACCCAAGAAGCTCCAAATCACTATTGTTGAAGTAGGTCTATGCCAATTCTAAATTGCTTCAATCTTCTTAGGATCTACCTTGATACCATCACAATACACAACATGACCCATGCGGGTAACTAAGTCTAAATTTAACTCACACTTCGAGAACTTGGAATAAAGTTGACGATCCTTCAAATTATGAAGTACAATCTGCAGGTGCTACTCATGAACCTCTCTACTATGAGGGTAAACGAGAATACAATCAATGAAAATAATCACGAATCAATCGAAATAAGGCTTGAACACTCGGTTCATCAAATACATTCAGGTTGATGGAGCAGTACTCAAACCAAATGACATCACCAAGAACTCATAATGACCATAGCGGGTCCGGAAAATTGTCATAGTGACATCTGATTCCCTAATCATTACCAAATGATAGCCTGATCTCATGTAAATTTAAAAAAAAAAACCTTGGTACCCTAAAGCTGATGACTTAAGTCATCAAACATAGGCAATGGTTACTTATCTCGATGGTTACCTTGTTCAACTTCCATAGTCAATGCCCATCCTTATCGATCCATCGTTCTTCTTTACAACAACACCGGTGACCCTAAGGTGAAACATTTAACCTAACAGATCCTTCGTGAAGCAAATCCTACATCCTTTAATTCCTTAAACTTGGTTGGAGCCATACGGTACGATGGCATAGAAATGGGCTGAGTGAACAGAACTAAGTCAATGCAAAAGTCTGGGTTGCATGCTCATTAAATCTACAGGAAATACCTCTGGGAAATCCCTCGCAACCGGCACTAAATACATAGAGGGGACATCTACACTAGAATATCGTATGTAATCCAAGTTCGCTAAACACCCATTGTCAACCATACATCGAGCCTTCAAAAATGAAACTAGCCTACTAGTAGAATAGCCAGTGGTCCCTCTCTACCATATTCTAGGCAATCCCGACATGGCTATACTCACAGTCCTGGCATAACATTATACGATAGCATGATACGAACCAACTCATTCACAGAATAACCTCGAAATCCACCATATCTAACAATAAAATATTGACTATAGTATCAAAACCTTTAATAATAACAACACAAGATTGATACACCCGATATACTAATATAGAATCGCCAACAATCTTGGATACAGAAACAAAAACATCAAGAAAATAACGAGGCATGCTCAAGTGAGATAAAAAGTACGAATACATATAAAAAATTTTAAAACTCGAATCAAACATCACCTAAGCATGTCTAAGACTAAAATAATACCTGTAATAAGACGACTTCGCCTTAAGCTTGCCCCAAAATGTATAACAACAGGGATAAGCCCCACCAACTTGTTCTCCACCTTTAGGACGACCTCTCACTAGCTGGCATCCACCTTTAACTGAGTAGCCTCCACCTCTGGCTAACTGACCCTAACCCATAGCATGGCGAACAAGCGATTTCGAAACCGGTGCGTGAATCATGGAATGAGTACCCTACTGTGGCATGTTGCTCTGTGACATATGGCAAAACCTTGCGACATGCCTCAAATCCTAGCACACATAGCAATCCCATTGATGATGTGGCTACTGACTTAGGGATACACGTGACGACCCGAATAACCACCATGGTAACTTTGTATTGGAGATGTACTGAATGATGGTTTCTCGAAACAAGGTCCAAAGGAACTATGGCCACCTAAAGTACAATGATAAACTAGCACGCTGACTACACTGGTCGAATAACATGAACTTTACCAGGAAAATCCCTATCTCAAGATGAGGCAACACTAAAACCTCCAAAATGACGGGCCCTCTTGTAAGAGGTTGCCTCTTTCATGTGGCCTCTAATGCGCTCAATCCTCCTGGAAATCTCCACTACCTGAGTAAAAGATGTCTCGGTCTCGACCTTTGGATCCATATGAAGTCTGATGCCATAAGTAAGACCCTCTATGAACCTCCGCACCTTCTCCCTCCCACTAGGGCTTAAGATAGCTGCATGGAGAGACAAATGAACAAATCTAGTCTCATATTGGATGACAGTCATGGCACCCTGATGAAGTCGCTCGAATTGCTTGTGCAACTTATCTCTCAAAGTGAGGGGATTAAACTTCTCCAAGAACAACTACGAAAACATAGACCATGTAAAATGAGGTAATTCTATTGGCTTTCCCAACTCATAAGTATGAAACCATCTTTTGGTTGAACTATAAATCTCAAACACAATAAAGTCAATTGCATTGGACTCAACTAGTTCCAAGTCATACAAAACCTTATGGAAATGGTCCAAAAAGTACAGGGCATTACCACATAAGTGAGAGGGATGCAACTTTGTGAACTTTTCCAGTCTCTTCAGCTCATCAAGTAACATTGCAGGCTGATCCCGGGGCTGCATGGTAAGAATAGGTTGAACCACCCCAATTGGTAGAAGTCAAAGGGTATGATAACCAAGGTCCATCTGCTATAGGGTATGAGTAGCGTGAGTATGAACTCTTCCCCCGTCCTAAGAAGTGACTAGTTCCATGAGAAACATATCGTCTTGGGCCATATTTTCCAAGGCAATCATACAGGCTAAGGTTTCCTAGTGCACTAAGGTAGCAATAAGAACCCCCATGGGACATGGGATGGTTCTATCAACTAAACCTAAACTGGAGTTTCATCATCGAAAGATAACATAGGCTCGAATGTAGGTGTGTTGTGTGTGCTCTAGGCTGAGCTCTACCTGTGCCCTTGCCCCAGCGTCTACCCCTAACAGTGGCTACTCCTGATCAGCTGTAGCCGAAGCACGTGTCCTCACAATCTATGAGAGAATAAGAGAATAAAGATTCAAACTTTAGGATAGAAAAATGTCAAATAATATAGACATAAAGAAAGTGAAGTTTCCTAAAGCATTATAGCCACTAGAAGTTAACTACAAACTTCTCCGCATCGATCCTCAAGACTCTACCAAGGTTTCTCATGATAAGTGAGACTTATGCAACCTAGCACTCTGATGCCAACTTGTTACGACCCAAAATCCCAACCAATAAGGTCATGATGGCGCCTAACGCTACTTGCGAGGCAATATGACACTTAATAATAAATAAGGAACTAGTCTAATAGATAACAAAATAATAACATGAATAAGAGTGAAAATAATAAATACATGTAAAAAAGTCTAAACCATACATCGTCTACACAATATTCAAAGATCTGGTGTCACGGAGTACATGATCTTCTAAGAATACTACGTATAAAGTCTGAAATGAAATGTAATACTGTTTGTTATAAGAAAAACAACAATAATAAGAGTGAAGGTGACTCCGGATTCCACAGAGGAAAAGAAGCACTACGTGAACTCTCCTTAATCACCAAGTTATGCCCCTCGCTGGATGCTACTAGGATCCGCACCAAATCTGCACAAGAACGGCAGAAGTGTAGTATGAGTACAACTGATCCAATGTAATCCATCAGTGTCGAGGCCAAACCCGACGAGGTAGTGACCAGGTTAAGACAAAAAACCTACATATAAACTTGTACAACTAAGTATCGAGAAAATAATGAGAGATATAGAAACAGGAAGATAAACAAACTAATAAGTAAAATAACAAAATAAATAATATGAGATAGATAACAGGTATAAAGGTAAAGAGATAAAGAATGAGATGATAAAGGGAGAAAAACTACTGTAAACCACAATTCTATACTTACACCAGCAACTCCATCAAGCCTTTCAAAATAATAACCATGAAATGACATGGACAAAACATCAATCAATGTAGAAAATAAGGAATGAGATATATTAAAAAAATGACACGTCATAACCCTTCGTGCTATTACTCTCAACCTCACAAGTAAAGCATAATAGCAAGCATGGAAACACCCTCCGTGCACATTTGCTTTTCATCTCAAGCACGGTAACCCCTTCGTGAAATGACACCAATATAACGGAAAGAACATAAACACCCTTCCAGCATAAACACTCTTCCTCACATGAACGAAAGCACCATTCGTGCAACTTACTCGTCCTCACCGAGCATAAAAATGTAAAGCAATACCAAGAAAAGTGTGAAGCACAAACAGTATCAAGAAGAGAAAGTGAACATATCTTGTCATATAGGAAATAATCATCACGTTGCACCAATATCAAAATATACATCTCGATATCATTGTTATTTGATATCACAACAAGTCTAACATTGCTGCTAACATGAATAGAAATAGTCCAAGAGTATTACAATCTAGGTAACACATGAATAAACATATTATATGAAGCAACATGATGTAAATAACTAGTTCTGCCTGCATGCTCAACCCTTAGAAAATTCATATACACTTATCATCGTGCATACATGTCACCCCAACACATAGAACACATAACAAATAGATATAATTACATCCCGATTCTCTGGAATCAAGGCTAACCAAGACACTTACCTCTTTTCGACAAAATTCAACAATCCAATACATCTTTTCTTTTAGAACAAGCCTCCAAACCACTTGAGTCTAGTTAAAATATTTCAAAACAAGTTTTAGGAACAACACTAGTATAAAAAAGATTCGATCTTTATCATATTTGGAAAAGTCAACGAAAAGTCAACCTAGGCCCATATGGTCAAAATCCAAAATTAAGACCAAAATTTGGATTATCCTTTCACACCTGTATCAAAATCTGTGGTTTATTTTAAGATCTGGCCTCAAATCGAGGAAAAAATCTCTAAAATACAAAACCCTAAATTTTTACCCAAAAACTTTACTTCTACTCTATGAACTCTTAAGTGTAGTCGTGAAAATATATGAAAAAGTACTCCAAATTGAACAAAAACAAAACCACCAACAAGAGGAAAAACGCTCTCTAGATCAGGAACTTACGACTGGAGACGACAAAAGAGAGACCCAACTTTGATCACTTTCATGGCCAATTTGGCCGGTGGCCAGCAACCCACTGTGGCTGGGATGCCTCCACCACCCCCCCCCTAATGTACCCCAGCCCACAACAAATCCAAACAACACATCGCAACCCATGGATTATTCCAAAGCTTTAAAACCTACGATGATCAACACGAACATGTCTGCTATCGAGCCAATTCCAGTGAGACGAGCCTCGTTCCTTCAAGGTCAACCCATGGTGAAGTTCATGGAGTCAGAAGTTGAACGTATGAACATCCTTGAAGGTTTGAAGTTTGCTGTTGTATGCAAATTTTCGTATGGATGGCCAGAAATCCAAGAATTACGTAGAATTCTACCCATGCAATGTGGAATTAAGGGTGAGTGTAACATTGGATTCCTTAGAGATAGGCATGTATTGGTTAGACTGACGTTGTGGCAAGATTACATAGATTTTACGTCGAAGTCAGTTTATTACGTTAAAGACAAGTTTGGGCATGAATATCAGTTGAGAACACTGTTATATGATACCAAGTTTAAGGCAGGCGAGGAGACTCCTAAGGTGATGGCCTGGATTTCCTTTCCAAATCTATTGCATACCTTATTTGTAAAAGAATGTTTATTCTCTCTAGCTTCAGCAGTTGGCACCCCATTAAACCTTGATTTGGCCACTGTTAACAAGACGCGACCTAGTTGTGCTCGTGTTAAGGTGCTAATGGATTTATTAGCTGATCATCAAAAAAAAGTTCGTATGGATATTGAGAATGATGGTACTGGTGAGATAAGGACAGTGTGGATTACTATTAGATACGACTACTTACCTAAATACTGTTAAGGAATGTAAACTCCATGGTCATGATATGGTAGAGTGCTGGAGATTACATCCTGAACTTATGGAGAATAGGGTGGATGAACAGACTGGATGTAAGGAACCAGTGTTGCAGGGAAATAATGTAAGAGGTAATCCGAATGCTCCTATTATGATTTTATCAAGTGGTAAAGTTGTTGGGAATGTGGGTGCTCAATGAAAAGAAGTTAAGGACAATAGAGGTAAAAGAAAGGAGAAACAAGCAGAGTGTGTTACTAAAACTGGACAAGAAATTATTCCAGTTCATAAAGAAAATGCTATGGTACCACAACAAGTTCAAACTACAAATCAGTTTGCAATACTGGAGGTGGAAAGTGATGAAGTCCAGGATCAAAATCAACTAGTCGTGGTTGATGGGAATACATACCAAGCATCAGTGCAAAATGCTGTGGCCACATCAAATTTAAACTATGCAGCACCAGCTTATAAACCAAAACCATGTAGGATGGATAAGTCAAAGAAAAAGAATTATACAATGCTTAACACAACTGGGAAGGGTATATGTCCAGTTGTTCCTAATGCCAGCTCAATTGCTCCTAATAGGAATACTACCAATCAGGAAGAAAACAGACATAAGGAGAACACATGGGGAGATAATCAACCAAAGGAGACTACTGCACAATGGGTTCAAAGAGATTTCAATGATAATATGGTGGTTATCAATACATCATTCCAAGAGATCCCAACTCAAGATACTAGAGTGGATGCAGAAATGGGAAACAGAGTAGATAATGATCAAGTTGAGGATACAGACTATGAAAAATTCAAAAGCAATGAGAGAGTCAAGTGGAAAGGTGGTAGACTATGGAATAACCAGACAGAGGTTGACTCAGAAGAAGGTGAGATTCCTGATGAGATGCCAAGTGAGGAGGAAGGTGGAGGAGATGTAGATAATGGAGAAGATCAAGGTGATAAGGATTACAGTAAAGAAAACCAGCTTACTGATGAACAAAGAATAACAAGTCTCAAAACATTCGATATACAGGTACAATGAAAGGGTGACCTTTAGGAAATATGTATATTGGAAGATCCTAGGGACCTGGGGACCCAGGTGGGGCAGTAGATATGATAGTTGAGAAGACAAAAGCTGGAGGCATTGACAAACCAAATGCCAATGCAAAAGGAAAAAGAGAAATAGCTAGTAAATTACAATTGGAAGCTGGCATTGTTCAAGAAAATCAATCCCAAGTTGAGGTTAATAAAGGAGCCAGAAACATGACAGTTATGCAGAAGAACACAGATAATTTGATAGCTGGGGAAAATATTATACAACACGATATTTCCAACAAAGATATGGATGAGGAGTCCTTAGCACAAAACTTTCTCAATGTGGCTAGACAGGGAGACTTATCTCCAAGGCACATGGAGAAAGGGAGATCAACAACCAAAGGAAAAGGAAAGCAAGGGAAGGTTGCAGCAATAGCATCAACAGGAGGAGTACAAACTAGGAGAACACTCTCTAAGTCTCAAAACCTTTGATGGATGCATTAATATGGAATGTAAGGTCTGTCAAAACGATGCAGGCCTTTGAAAGATTGATAACAATGCACAAAAAACACCATTTTGAATTTATAGGAATTATGGAACCTAAGAAACAAGCTAGAAATATGGAGAGATACAGAAAGAGAATTTGATTAGCTCAGGCAGTAGTAAATGTCTCTAATAAAATTTTGGCTTTCATTGATGAAGTTTTTGAAGTGACAATTGTATATAATCTGGTGCAGCAGCTTACGCTAAAACTTATTCATACTGAATCTCATGTGGAACTCATGCTCACACTGGTATATGCCAAATGTGATGCAGTAGAAAGAATAGAGTTATGGGACTCCGTGTATGCTTTAGCATCTGACATGACACTACCATGTCTTGTGGGGGTGATTTCAATGTCATTTTGGATGAGGAGGAGAAGTTTGGAGGTTTACCAGTGTCTATTAATGAGGTTGATGACTTCAGACACTGCATTAACACATGTAACTTAGCAGACTTGGGATTTAAGGGTAGTATATTCACATGGTGGAATGGAAGAACTGAGGAAGATTGTATTTTCAAGAGATTGGATAGGTGCCTTGGCAACATTGAACTACAACAGACCTTTCCTGGTCTAGAANTTCCTTGTGTAGAAGTCACTCACTTATATAAAATAGGTTCTGATCATTGCCCTATGTTATTGAAATGTGATATAGAAGTCACACCAATCAAGAAACCATTCAGATTCCTTAATTTCTGGGTAAAACATGATACATTCAAAGAGGTGGTCAAGGAGAACTGGACAGCTGACTTTAGTGCTAATCCTTTTGTGATCTTCAATCATAAACTGAAAAAGCTAAAAAAAGCATTGTCCAGATGGAGTAAAAATACATATGGGGACATATTTCAGAAAATTGCTAGCTTGGAAGAAGTTGTGATGGTTCATGAAAGACAGTTTGAAGCTGCTCCTACTCAGATGAATAGGCAGAGATTGCAGAGGGTACAAGCTGAAATGATCAAATACTTGGCACTGGAGGAACAATTCTGGAGACAAAAAGCTGGCATGAATTGGTTCAAAGATGGGGATAGAAATACCAAATTTTTCCATGCTCAAGTCAATGGGAGAAGGAAAAGGTTGAAATTAAACAGAATAAAAGATAGTTCTGGGAACTTGATTGAAGATGAGGAGCAGATTGCAGTCGAGGCAGTCACATTCTTCAAGGAGCAATTCTGTGAAACTGTGGTACCAACTAACTTTGATATACTTAACTATGTGCCCAGCATGGTTAATGAAGATCAAAATAAACAGCTTATGAGTATGCCTACTAAGCAGGAAATTAAACTGGCAGTGTTTGGTTTGAATGGGGAGTCAGCTGGAGGTCCAGATGGATATACAGGAGTTTTCTTCCACTCTTGTTGGGATATAATTGAAGAAGATATATACAACATGGTTCTGGCCTTTTGTTGTGGACAAAAGTTGCCTAAATGTGTTACACACACAAACATTGTCATGTTGCCCAAGAAGAAAGAGGTTAATACATTTGCAGATTTGAGACCAATCAATCTGAGTAATTTTGTGAATAAGATTTTCTGAAGAGTAATCCACGACAGAATGGTGGGGATATTACCTAGTTTGATTTCAGAAGAACAAGAAGGATTTGTTAAAGGAAGGAGCATAGTAGAAAATGTGTTACTAACACAGGAAATCATAACAGATATAAGGCTTAGGACCAAGGCAGGCCCAAATGTAGTAATTAAATTGGATATGGCAAAGGCATATGATAGGCTTTCATGGTTGTTTCTCACTAAAATGTTGAGGAAGTTGGGATTTGAAGAAGGTTTCATATGTATGATATTTTACTTGGTTGGGAATAACTGGTACTCTATCCTGGTGAATGGGCAGCCTCATGGATTCTTCAAAT